>JAWDJV010000172.1:0-31782 GCA_033119285.1 Teratosphaeriaceae sp. CCFEE 6253 | reverse complement strand
GACTCCCGAAACGAGTACATGCACAAGAGCCGATCAGAGTCCGAGTTCGAAGACCTCGGGTACGAAGCCATGCCCGACCCCGAGCAGTACCGCGTCACCGTTGAGGAGGATCCGCCAAGCAGGCCGGGCAGTCGGGAGAAGGCACCGGCGAAAGGCAGCGCCGGCTGGTCCAACTGGGTCTGGGGCTCGTATGGCGAGAAGGACAGCTTCGTCGATCCCAAGAAGGATTCGTAGAGCTCGGACTGCTGCAGTATCACGTTGGTGTAATGAATATGACGCTACGGCTGGGTCTACGGGGCGCTGGGGCGCTGGAGCATCGCTGTCAACATACTGGAGTGGCTGATCGGATAGCCATCTGGCTGTCACAGCGGCCAACATCATAGACTTGTATCTTGAGCTTCCTACTACTGTCTCAAAGTGGCTTCTCGGTCAATATGGTCCGTGTCCATTTGAGCACTCGTCGCCTCGCCACCTCTTCGCATCTTTCACAGGTCTGCGCTGCTTCTGGCGATGCGACGCTTGCTCATGTGAGGCTTATAGCAGGTGCAACACATGGTGGCTGAAGTGGACATGACTGCAGGTAGGCCTTTCTCAACTTGACTGCAAACTCGCAAACACCTCCAGAGAGATCGCGGTTCAGCTCCCTGCTCGCACAGATAGCCAGGCAATACATGTACTGCACAACTCCATCATGTGCATCTCAGTCATCTCTACGGCACATCCCGATTACCCCTTCATACTCATCAACAACCGTGACGAATTCCTCACCCGGCCCACCGCGCGCGCAGACTGGTGGGACCACCCAGATCAGCATGTTCTGGGCGGACGAGACCTTCAACGACAGATCCGTGGAACCTGGCTGGCCGTGACCAGACAAGGCCGCATCTGCAACCTGACGAACTTCCGCGACGATGGCGCCGAGGTGGCGCAGAACAGAAGTCGAGGTGGTCTAGTGAGTGCATACGTGACAACGCCACTCGACTCTGAGGAGGACGACGAGGCTTTCGTCAAGCGGTTGGTCGATGATATCGACATACAGAAGGTTGGCGGCTTCACCTTGCTCTTCGGTCGATTACGCAAGCCGGAGGACGGGAAAGTGCCTGGTCTGGGTGTGGTCTCAAACCGGACGTCTTCATCGGAAGGAGTCGTCCGCATATGTGAGAATTTGGGCGAGACTCAGGGACTCAGCAACAGTCACTTTGGCGATCTCACGTGGCCCAAGGTCGTGCATGGCGAGCATCTGCTCTCGCAAGCCATCGCCGCCAATATCAGCCGCGGCGATACCCAGGAGAAGTTCATTGAGCGTCTATTCGATGTCCTGTCAGTGGACACGTTACCAAGGCCGAAGCCAGGTGAGGACTTTCAGGCATTTACGAGACAGCTGCGGAACTCGATCTTCATACCACCTGTGGGTGGCGAAGCCGTAGAGAGCAAGCCGGCGGACCAGCTTGCTGCTGCGGACGGCACGGGCACTCCAGATGATGGTGCCGTGAAGGTTAGCAGTGGCGTGTATGGGACGCAGAAGCAGACGATTGTGCTTGTGAGCTCAGAAGGCAGGGTTATGTTTGTTGAGCGCACGGTGTACGACGGCGACCAGGCAACTATGGATTCAGAGTTGCGTGATAGGCGGTACGAGTTTGACATCGAGGGCTGGAATTGATGTCTGTAGAAAGCCTTCTCTGGGCATTCGATCCCAAGGACATTGTCGGCTGGGCGAAAGCACCTTGACTGACCACTAGTGTACATGGAAGGCGATAGTGCCTGAGTACTACTCGTGTAAGAGCGCCGCGAAAGGATTGCTAGCTAGGGTACTCCCTCTCCCCTGGTCACCAGACGATGCGATCTGCGCTTTCACTTTCTTCGACCTTGCCTCCAGCGCCGACGGCTGCTTGTGCTTTGCCTTCTTCCTTTTCCGCTTCGCCTCAGTACGCGGCGACACCCAAGCTGGATCCAAAGCCTGCAGAAAGCCTTCGATGTCCGGTACCCAATCCTTATTCGTCACTGAGCTCGGTTGGAAGAAGTCCGATATGCCCGGCATGCCCTCAAGGACTTCAAGTGGTAGCCGAAAGATATCTTGAGAAGTATACATATCCTCTGACGGGCCACTATCCTCGGTTTGCTTCACATAGCGCATGATTTGCAGCAACATGCGTAGTGAGTAGAAGGCGGCTTGGTACTGCGCCGAGAGATGTACCACATGCCACTGCGTGCTTGCCTCGCCGGTGACCACAGCGAGGAGCTCTGCTGGCAAGGGGAACGACATTCCTTCTGCTTCAAAGTCGGCCAACATGCTCTGCATGATGGCAAACCTCCAACGCTCGGCCGTCGTGCGGGAGCTGATACTAGTGAGAGGACTTTTTAGTCGCTTGTGTGTGGCGTCGAGCATGTTAGACGGTGCTGAATGGTGTACGTTGGCCGACTTCCGAGCGCTGATGCCATTGCTTGAACGCTTGAATTCTAGGACTGCTGTGTCGCTGCGATCGCAGGACTTGAGCAGTATACTGTACGCAGCATCCCGTATGTTCGAGCCAATGCGCCACGCTGATGCTCTGCTCGAGTCCTCTAACAAGAAAGGCAAGAAGATCTCGAGCTCAGACGTGCTCGTGAGGCCAGTCTGTTCCGTGGTCTGATGTACCAGCTCTGCAACCCTTGCGTCCAGCCCAAGTAATAGTTGCCGTCTCGATTTCCTACTCTGCAGGTCTAAGAGGGTATGTGTGACATCCGCGGCGTACAATTTGGCGAAGTCGTGATATGACGAGTCTTGCAGGTAGGCTCCATCGGAGATCAGGTTTGCACACACGATCTTCGGCACTGTGTCCCGTGGATTCTGCGACATGAACCATGCCAGTGGTATCAGATTCGACACCTCGAGCTTTCTTGCTATGTCCCACGGCCAATACTGTGTAGCCGCCGCAAATGCGCCTGTGGTGTCGACGCCCAGCTCGAAAGTGTTCAGCAAGACGATCCTGGTCTGCTGGCCAGAGTCAAAGACGGCCAAATCGCTATCACTGGTGAAGATGGCGACACTTTCGTTTGGGTGGGCGTGGCAAGCTGCGCGGGCTGCGGCAACGCAGAAGTCATCCGCTTCTCCTGGACAGCAGAAGGTGACGTCGCCGTATTTACCATCGAGCAGCGCCTCCTGGACCGCTTGGACTAAGAAAGGAGGAGCGATGCATGCTTGCGCCCGCCCTATTCCACGAAGCTCGGCCTCACTCGACCTACCTTTCGGCATGTGATCAAGACGTCTCCGACAATTCTCTAGGTCGTGGGCGCATTTGGTGAGGCGTTGGATCCTGGTATCTCGCTTGCTGGCTGGCAGAGCCCCGTCGAAGAAAATGCCATCTCTGCTGTTGTATGAGTAATTGCAGAGCGATGCGAGGTCATGTGTGCAGGCTCACATGATGAAACCGTGCGTCTCCAGAGTGTCAAGCCACTGGATCGCTCTCAATGCACATTCCGTGTACGGGGGAGCGGGCGAGCGGCCGGCAATGTTCGCGTCGTGGATCTGATCCGTCTGTAGCAAGCGAAGAATGCCGTATGCAAGCGCGGGCGCATCGATTATGGCGTGGGCGTGGCATTGTGCTCCTGGCCGGCCGATGATCTTCGCCGAGTCGGCATATCCAGCTGCCGTCAAGCGCGACCAAAAGCTGGGTATGCCCATGGCGGAGGCTCGTGCGTTGAGTCGTTAATCTAAGAGATCGAGGGACCTGTACATGTACCTGTGTGGAAGGTGGAAAGTCGCCGCCAAGCCAACTCGCGTGCATAAATACATGTACACAAGCCTACATACATTGCCAAACGGATGGCAATACAGGAACGAGAAGTGCCGTGCGTGGTAAGCGAGCGTTGCCACTCATTCGAGCTTTTCAACTCAAGTCGATCCCGTTCGCCAGGCAGTATTCCGCGATAGCATCCCACTCCGGCACGCCCAGTCCAGTACGACTCCCGATGAACTGTCTCTGTGTGCGTACCGTCTCTCTCGTGGCTAGGACCTTCAAGCCGGAGTCGGCACCAGACAATTCAGCGATCATGGCAAATTCGGCCAGTGTGAGTGGTGCCATACGAATGTAATGCACCAGCGAGTCTCTCCCATCCTCGCCTCGCAAGGATCGCCTGACTCCTAACCACACGCAAACGTGATGGACCCGCATAGCATCTGTTACCAACGAGTCGTCCTTGTCAGCTCACCCAGCATTAGATCGATGACCCCGGGCACTGGAAAGCGTACCCTCGAAGATGGGGCCGTACGATAGAAATGAGACATCCTCATCCGGCTTGTCGGCTTGTACCAGCATCCAGTCGAGCACGCTTTGCAGAGCGTCGCGTTCGGTGGCAAAGGAGACGCTGAGCTCTTGCTCGTCGGGATGGCCTGTGAAGAGGCGGTCGGCCAAGAGACTGACGCGCATCAGGGTATTGCGGTCCATAGCACTGATGAACACCCTCTCACCGCTCTTGCCACGCACGAAATTGATGGAGCTCGCCTCCGCCATCAGGATGTGTCTGCTTCTGGGGTCGGTCGAGACGTCGCTGTTATATGGCCGACTGCGGTGAGGTCGATGATTGCCATGCTGTCGACTGATTATGCCACAAGTTTGCGTGCGGGCAATCCACCGATTCCATTGTTTTGACCACTTACGTCGTACCGGAGCTGACGCTTGCGTCTTGCAGTAATGACGAAAGGGAATTACAAGCATGCACCGATAATCGACTGAGCTGGGTATCTCCGCCGGTGGAACTGTCTGAGCCAGACTTACGCCTTGGTGGTCCCAACCTTTTCACAACCACTTTCCCAAGATCGGGACCCGCCGGTACATCTCATCGTAGATCCTACCGATATAGCCAGGAGCTAGACCTGCTCTCGCGATCACACCAAATGCACCAGCCATCCACAGCCCAGTCACTGCCGCGGCCAGTGCATTGATGATGTACCACCGCCTCTTCTGCGATAGCTCCCGTTCGCTGCCTTGCGATGTGACCTGCTCCGGTGTGTAGCCCAGCCACTTCGCCCAACCCCAGGTGATATGCAAGACGCCCACTCCGATGAGTGCCGAGAAGCCAGCGTAGCTGACGGCGGGGTGCTTAGCGAAGGCGTGAGCAACGTAGCTGAGGTTGACATTAGATTGGCCGCCGGAGAACTGCTGCGGTATCACCCGGTTGATGAAGACGTGTCCTGCCAGCAACGGGACCAGCGGGTAGCCGAGCTTGCTGATGCCCGACACGCGAGGCCAAAAGTCACTGCTGAAGAACGACTTCTTGCCCTCCCTGCTGCCACTGTCGCCGTATCTCCTGGCAGTCAGAGTGCGCCTCACTACTCGTAATGCAATGCCCGAGATCACATGCGCGTAGAGCGGAATGATGATCAGTAACGGCTCGGCGGGGATGCCTTGGTAGTAGGGCCGAGTGAGGAGGACGTAGCGTTCGCTTTCGGGCACGCTACGTGTGATGAGTGGGATGATGGACGTGTTGACGATGTGGGCGGCACCATAGGCGGTGAAGACGTAGCTGGAGTACTTTTGTATGCGCGTGAGGTACCACGAGGCGGAGTGCTGTGACAGGCCCAGCGTGCCGCTTCGTGGTGGTGATGCAACGTTCTCGCTGTTGATTTGACTGCCGAAGTAGTCTTCCTTGCCGCTGGACGGCGTCTCTTCTACGGGCGATGGTTCGAGCTCTTGGAGGCCTTCGCGGTCGTAGTCGGCCATGGTGAAGGAGGCCGTCCGAGATACTCCAGATAAGTGGATGCGGCTGGGTATGTTGATCGACACGGAGGCTCATGCACAATTCTGGGTAAGAGAGCACGGACGCTCTATCATTGGTTGCGCATCTCCAGATGTGCATGCACGGGAAGTGCAAGTACATACATGTTCATGTAAAGGCAATTCCTCGAGTGGAATCTCCATCAATCAATCGCCGCAACGACCTGCTCGACCGATAGACGGCCGTCATACCCCTCTGCGAGACTGGCTACCTACCTCCTTTGCCGGAGCAACGCTCATCATGGCACCTGTGAGCACGCATCTGATTCCTAGAAGAAACACTGGACTGACGCATGCACAGCGAGGACAGGCGCTCCCACAGGCCGCCACGGAGTCTGCCCGTGAGGCTCGCAAATCTTTCTTCTGTACGCCGTTGGAGAGGCTGTCGCACGCATTGGCCACTCACTGATACGTTACACGCAGGCGAGCTATGTCAGAAAGGCTACACGCGTATGAACGACTTCGAGGCGCACGAGGGTTCCTATGATCACCAGCATCGTAAGGTGCGCACGTTGTACTTGAATGTGTCACGCTGTCGCCGGCACTAATACCCTTGGACAGCGCCTCAAGGAGATGAAACAGCTCACCAAGGATCCGAATGCAGCCAACAAGGCCCGAGAAGCCGAGCGCAAAGCCAACGAAGAAGCTGGGTTGAAGTCGATTAATCTCAACCTCTTCAGCGCGGCTGCAGGGTCAACGACAAAGAAGAAACCGGTCTTCAAGAGCACTCTTCAACCGCACAACGCAGCTGGCGTGAGTCAATTACCTGGTACAGTGACCGCTTCGGAAGACGTCGACATGGACGACGCGGCGAACGACGAGTGGCTGATCGAGTACAACGCCGACCCGACCCAGGCCAAGGCCAACGGTTGGGCGCACGAGGCGTACGATCCTCGGTTCCAGACAGGTGACTGTCCCGAGTGTGGTGATGTATGTCACGGGCACAGTGGTTTCGACCCAGCAGAGTCTTATGAGCAGTACATGAAGCGCACCGAGCCAGAGATGAAAGCTTGGGAAGCAAGATTGAGTGAAGGCTTGTCCGCATGAGAAACGCCGCTGCCACGAGGCTCAAATGGTCAGCAGGACGTCGTCTGTGCATGTCGACAACGGCTCTGCTCCCTATTGCGTCCACTGGAGACAGGTCTCGCTCGACTCTGTACAGGGACGGCCTCGGCAACCGGTCTCGTCCCTCCCGATACAGGGCACAAGTGCACAAGTTGCGGGTCAAGCGAAGACGACTGATGTGGTATGTCAGCTGTAAGGAACGCACGGTAAAGAAGTCGGGTCTCCTCGACAGGGGCACGCCGCCGTATGAGTGGCCCACCCGCAACCCCTCGGACTCATCAAATATGATCTCGGCGCGGCAAGACCAGAAAGATCATGGGGAACATGCAATACCATCCCCGGTGACTGCTTCAATACGCTCAGGATTGCCATGGCCAGGTCACAGCCTCGGCTTGATATGCAAGTCAGCTATCGCATGCCATATTCCGCTGCGAAGCTTGAAGGCAGGGCTTGCAGGAGGAGCCACTGCACGCCTTGTGCAAGTGTTGACCGGCGGCTGAAGTGGGTAGTCCGGCCTGTAGGACATCTCGCGATAGATCCGCGCATTTTGCTAGGAAGAGCGTTGCGCTAGGATATCAAGTCAACGCGCACATGAGCAATTGATTGCAGTACGAATTGGAAGCTTCTGCCAGCCACCAGTCTTGTTCAGTGAAGTCCGCGAAAGGATCACCAAGCGTCTCCGTTCAGTCTTCATTTGTCTCTCTTTCTCTTACTATATCACGCGCCGGGCGTCTACTCTCATGCTGATGCCGAGCTTCTATATGACTCGATAGGCAACAGCATCTTTCTGGTCGAATGAGCCATGTGATCTGGGGTGTGGATTCGCCACTGTCCTCGAGGAATGATTTGTCCCTTGGGATGTGAATCCAAGGTCGGGCGAAGTTGTCGTGTTGATGTTGACGTTACGTGCGCGGGGTCGCTGCATTCGCGCTAGGGACGGAGCTACCCGTCGTGCCAGGAGCTTGCTTGGACCTGAGCTCGCAGTGTCTGAGCGACTGCCCGCTGAAATCTGCAGCGCCTTTCTCTCTGCTTCAGTCTGTCACAGCCAACGCGCAAGAAGGTGAGTCCACGTCCCCAGACTCGTCCTACACCTCGACGATACCTCGACACCCATTCTGTCTGCAACAGCACTCCACCCCGATTGTTTTGCACGCGTTCTCTACGCGATTCATTGTTCTCGTCGCGTTGCATCATGGTGTCCCATGCGCACGACTGTCTCTGTCGTTGTCGTCGCCATCAAGGGCACATTATCGCTGACCGCACGCTGCTAGTCACTTACCACCTCGACCTCGACCTCGACCGCGATCAGCACCGCTCTCACAACACAACTTGTAAGTCACTCGCGCCGTTCATTGCCCTCGTTCACGACCTGCTCGTCGCGCTTCAGACCGCGCGCCGCGCGCCTGGCGCGTGGCGCGTCCTGCATCATAATAAACGGCATCACTCATCACTCGACTTTGCAACCACCCTACCAGCACCCGTCAAGACTCGCACTACCCCCCGAGGGTAACCGTACTGACCCGAGGCATTGTCCCCAGTGTCCAGATAGTTTCGATCACATCACCGACCATGCCCAAGGAGAAGGCTACCACGCGCAAGGCCGCCAAGTCGACGAAGTCGGACGGCGGCAAGAAGAAGAAAGGCATGTTCCTGTCTGCGATCCACGCGTCGCTCGCGACATCCAGCTAACATCTTAGCAGATCCGAACATGCCCAAGCGTGGTCTCTCCGCGTACATGTTCTTTGCCAACGACCAGCGCGACAAGGTCCGTGAGGAGAACCCGGGCATCAAGTTCGGTAAGCCGCGCGATGGGAATCGGCTCGTGTGCTAGCAACTGACGCGCCACAGGCGAGGTCGGCAAACTGCTCGGTGAGAGGTGGAAGGCACTCAACGAGAAGCAGAAGGCTCCGTATGATGCCAAGGCCGCCGCTGACAAGAAGCGGTACGAGGAGGAGAAGGCGGCCTACACTGCCGTAAGTTCCCCTTCCGTTCGTCTTGCAGACTCTCCGACTGACACTCTTGCAGCAAGGTGAAGAAGATGAGGACGAGGAGTAGGCTGCCGCCGGCAACCACTCGCATACTCCTCGGCACACATCTTCCCGACCTTTGACCTCTGACTTGGCCGGGTGCGGCTCACCACTGCGCCGTCGGTCGACTGCTTTCTTCTCGCGCGTGCGCTCACGGAAGGGATGGCGGGTTATGGCTCACGGGTGTCTCGCTGACGGACGGAATGATACCAAGGGCTAGCGAGATCTGTCCAGCCAGCTTCTTTCATAATAGTGCAGCAGCGATGCGGCGTGTATCATAGTGCGAGCACAGAATGCCTTCCATTGCCTGTCTGTGCCACCGGTCTTCGTGGAGCACCCCGGAGGCTTGATGCAATCTCTTGATAGTGGCTTCGAATCTGGCCTCCGCCACCGGCATTTTCACACGGCGTCCGGCCAAGATGGCAGAGTGCGTGGCCAGCACAACGACCGTATATCTGGAAGGTCGCTGCCAGACCACAACGAAGTGGAGGCGAGGGTGTACTGTAAATACATAGACGCACATATATCTGCATGTGCATGCGTATGCCACCCCACACGTGATCGCCACAAAACCTCCTAGCGCCGCGGCGCGTGCTATTCTTCTCCAACGGCCCGCGGGCGTTTCGCAGTCTCGGCAACGGGTCTGACGTCTCGGCGAATCGTTGGATGCGAGCTGCAAGGTACCGCCGCCCCAACGCGCCGTGTTCTCTCGCTTCGCTGCTCTGTTTGCTTCCTCGATCAATCCCCTCGGCCGGAGATGCCCGCGAGGAGCGGTGCAATGCAAGCGTAGGGTCTCTGGACAGTCTCTACCTTCCACATGCACAACCGCTAGCCTCCATTCCTTTCATACCTCGCTATTTCTACGGCGCCGTGACTGGCCGCCGCGTTATCGCGAACATGGACTTCATAGTACCGACCGTGACCCACATCCTCCTTCCACGGCAGAGCAGCACGGGCGGCGACGACGGTGTGTCCACGAGCATATCCTGCAGAGACGGAGACACCACGTGCGAGTTCCTCTCTCTCATTGCGGACCCATTCACAAGCCAGGTAAGGGATCGGCAGTACGCAGTAGATGGCACGCCCAGCTCATCGCTCGAGCAGCTCTACTCCGACGCCTTCTACGCATCCTTGGCGACCTCGCTAGGTATCTCCGCTGGCGTTGCGCTGCTGTTTTGCTTCCTCCGCCCCTACAACAACGTCGTCTACGCGCCGCGAGCCAAGTATGCCGACAGCAAGCATGCACCGCCACCAGTGGAAAAGGGTCTGTTCGGCTGGATCCCGCCACTCATCCGAACGAAAGAGCAGGACCTGGTGGACAAGGTTGGGCTGGACGCGGCCATCTTCATGCGCTTCTGCCGCATGCTGCGGAACATGTTTGTCACGTTGACAGTGATTGGATGTGGCGTGCTCATCCCGCTATACCTTGTGGCGGCCAACAACACAGCGAGCGGCGTCTCCTTCTTCCTGCGCCTCACACCACAGTACATGTACGGCAGTCAGGCATTCTGGGCGGTGGTCGTGATGGCATACATCTTCGACATTGTCATATGTGGATTCCTGTGGATCAACTATCGAGCGGTGTTCAGCCTGCGGCGAGCCTTCTTCGACTCCCCCGATTACCAGAAGAGCTTGCATGCGCGGACGCTGCTTCTGACGGACATTCCAAAGCAGCTGCGGAGCGATGAGGGGATTGTGTCGGTGACAGACGACGTCAAGGCGACCAATGCTACACCGAGAGCGGCGATTGCGCGCAACACGAAGGATCTACCAGAGTTGGTCGAGGAGCATGAGGATGCGGTGAGGAGGCTGGAGCAGGTCCTAGCGAAGTATCTGAAGGATCCAAACAAGCTTCCACCGAAACGGCCAACGACCAAAGTCTCGAAGAACGACAAAGCATACAAGAAGGGCGAGACGGTGGATGCGATTGAGTATCTGACGTCGCGCATCAAAGAGCTGGAGATGGAGATCAAGGAGGGCAGGGTGTCTGTGGACAAGCGCAACGCAATGTCCTACGGCTTTGCGAGTTACGAGCAAATTCAAGATGCTCACGGGTTGGCATACGTCGCGCGGAAGAAGGGACCGAAAGGCACCATCATTCGCCTGGCGCCCAAGCCCAACGATTTGGTTTGGAAGAATCTCGGGCTCCTCAAGAAGGAGCGTGGCTGGAACAACTTCATCAACAATCTCTGGGTCGCAGTCCTCACCATCCTGTGGATCGCTCCCAACGTGCTGATCGCCGTCTTCCTCTCGAATCTGGCGCACATCGGCGTTCTATGGCCGGCGTTCGCGAAGAATCTTGCAGAGAATCGGGTATGGTGGGCCATTGTACAGGGCGTGGTGTCTCCGGCGATCACCACAGCCTTCTACTATTACCTGCCCGCCGTCTTCCGCAGACTCTGTGTCAGCGCCGGAGATGTCACGAAGACGAGTCGTGAACGGCATGTCATGCACAAGCTCTATTCCTTCTTCGTGTTCAACAACCTGGTCGTGTTCTCCCTGTTCTCGGCCATCTTCGGATACTTTGCCGCAGTCGTCAATGGCTCGAAGAACGGCGGCAATGTCTGGCACCTGTTCGAGCACTCGCATCCCTTCCAACTAATCGTCAGCACGCTCTGCCAAGTCTCGCCATACTGGATATCTTGGCTTCTGCAGAGGAACCTGGGTGCAGCGGTTGATCTGAGTCAACTGGCGTCTCTGCTCTGGGGCGGATTCAAGAAGCGCTTCATGGCGCCTACACCGCGCGAGCAGATTGAGTTGACGGCACCCCAGCCGTTCGACTACGCCGGCTATTACAATTACTTCCTTTTCTACGCCACGGTCGCGGTGTGCTTTGCAACCCTCCAGCCGCTCGTCCTGCCTGTCACGGCGGTATACTTCTGGTGAGCACGACTCTCATCTTGCGCAACGCGAACAAACGACTAATCTGACGGACAGGATCGATTCGTTCCTCAAGAAGTACATGCTGCTGTACATCTTCATCACCAAGTACGAGAGCGGCGGCATGTTTTGGCGCAGTCTCTACAACCGCATGCTCTTCTGTGCGCTGCTCGGCAATGTCGTGGTCGCCCTCCTCGTCACCGCGCAAGGGAATGCTGGCGCGAACTGGGCCATGCTCGCAGCGCTCGCACCCCTGCCCTTCCTTCTGTTAGCCTTCAAGATCTACTGCATGCGCGCCTTCGACGATGGCATACATTACTACCAGAAGGGCAAGTCTGTCCGTGACTCGGAGCACATGGCCGGCTCCGAGCACAAGAAGCGCAAGGGCGACCGAGTCGGTGTGCGGTTTGGAGATCCAGTGTTGTACAAGCCGCTCATGACGCCCATGGTTGCTGCCAAGTCACAACACTTGCTCAAGACGATATACAGTGGCCGGACCTCCATGGAAGACAACGCGACCGTAGGCGGGTACAGCGACGTCTACATGGACTCCATGGAGCACAATCAACCTGGCAAGCCAGCCGGCGGGAATGCGTCCGCTCCGTTCGAGATCGTTGATGAGCACCAGATGGACTTCGAGCACTGGAAGAACAATCCTGATTTCCGTGACGAACACGGAGGCGACGGCGAAGTCTTCGGGCACGCACACGACATCATCAGGCCTGGCACGCCGGGTAGCATGACGACTATGACGCGCACAGGGACGTGGGAGACGGATGCCGATCGCAGTCGGAGTCAATCGCGAGAAGCCCACGGTAGAGGCAGAAGTCGGAGCGAAGAGTCCGAGATGACCAAAGTGGGGGGCGAGACGGAGTACCCGCGCGGCTACCACATGACACCCTCGGCACTACGCGAGAACAGCCCTGCAGGAAGTGACTACTCCGTTGACGGGTTTCGCGGACGTCCGCAAACTGAGATGCACAAGGAGAGCAGGGAGGGTCTGGTGGGGAGCGCGGCACGAATGGGCAGGAGCCCACCGCCTCAGCTGGCGACAGCGAACGCGCTGACGCCAGGAAGCACACCTGGCGAGACACCCGGGGCCGGTGATCTGAGCTACGACTACTTCAGACAGACTCGCAGGAATTTGTAGTGCACGTTTCCTGCGAGGTTGTGCTGGGTTGCAGATGTGATGAGACGATACGACATTCCTTTGGCGACTGCATGGCGTCTGGTGTTTTTGACCGTGCTGCACAGTTGGATGGCTCTGCTGTTGTATGATAGACATAGACCTGCCCTGATGGCAGAGAACTTTTACCGCGCTCGCTCAACGTCGTACTAGTGCAATGACCGAATGACTTTTAGCAGGTCGCTGGTGACGCCCATGGCTGTGACCTCGCCGCCCGCGCCTGCTCCCTGTATGATAAGCGGATTGCTGCCATACCGCTTGGTGTAGAAGCTGATGATGTTGTCGCTGCCTTTTAATGCCGCAATGGGATGACTGGTGTCAAACTTCTCGAGCCCAACCTTGACTGCGTTGGAAGGCACGTCGATGCTGCCCACGAAGCGCACGACCTTGCCCTCCTTTGCAGCCGAGGCTTTAAGGTCGTCCATGCGGGAGTCGAACTCTGCCAGCTTCTGCAGGAATTCGTCGCCGGAGCTGCAGGATTCGAGTTCCTTGGGGATCAGAGACTCGACAGGGAACGAGGTCGGCGATTCGACTTCGAGTCCCGCAAGGCGCGCAAGGATCGTGAGTTTCCGCGCGACGTCGAGTCCGTTTAGGTCGTCTCGTGGATCGGGCTCGGTGTAGCCCAACTCCTTCGCTTTGCCGACTTCGGCGCTGAACTTGCCGCCTCCGCCACCGACTGGCATGAAGGCGTTGAAGAGGAAGCTCATCGTCCCGGAAAAGACGCCCTCGATCTTCGTCACCTCGTCGCCGGTCTCGATCAATTCCTTCAACGTGCTGATCACGGGCAGGCCGGCGCCGACGGACGACTCGTGGAAGACGTAGCCATGCTTGTCGGGCGAGCCTGTGCCGTTGGCTGCGGAGGCGAAGGTGGAGGTCCACAGTCCGTAGCTGCCGGAGAAGGCCTTCTTGTTCGGCGTCACGATAGAGATGCCTTTGCCAAGGACCGCCGGGTACTTGTCAGCGAGACTCTGGTCGGATGTGTTGTCGACGAGGATGACTTTGTGAGGCGCATTGGCCAGATGCTCGATCATCTCGTCGAAGGGCTGCAATGGGTCATCTTGCGAGTCCAGCTGTTTGAGAACATTCAGCTCGTTGTACGCGAGCCAACCAGTCTCGACGATCTGCTTGTTGCTCCGCCGCACCAGGACGAGCCGCAGGTCAACGGGCGGATTCTGCTGGCTCACACGCTGGCGAAGTTCGTGGAGTTGGCCGAGGAAGGCTTTGCCCACACCGCCGACGCCGACGATGGCGACGAAGATGATGTTGGCTCCGGGCATGCTGGCGTCTTTGGGCGGGACGGCGTAGTGATCCTGCGAATGCCGGACTTCTCGTCAGTGTTGCTGGTGAGGTCGGCCAATGCCAACGCGGGGCAACTCTTTTCGATGTTGATGATCGGCGTGGGGTTCATGCAGGGACGACCTTGATGGAGCCGAGTGATCGTCACTAGCGACAGCCATGACTCGGCCACAACTTCCCTCAGATCGTGCGTGTGCAAGCTGCCGGTGGTGAGGGATGCGTGGTCGCGCAAGCATTAGCCTCCACCCTTCGCTGCAAGATGGTCGCCCAGGACGCCTCCCTCTACGGGCTGCAGAAGCAGCGCAAGCTCGCCGGCGACAAGGCGATCTCCTCGTCAACCACTCTCTCCTTCACCGCGCAACTGAGCTCGTTGATCACCTCATCCGCCTCCGCCACCCAGTCCAAACCAGCTCCTCCGCGCTCCCGTACCAAGAAAGATGACATTTTCAGCGGCCACAATCGCAACACTGCCAAGCGCGCCAAACGAGACCTCGAGGACTCTCCCGCATTCGAGCAGAAGCACACGACCAGTGGCGAGTCCCTGGACCAGGGAATGTGGGCACGGAGCAAGCGGAAGATGGAGGAGAAGGCGCGGTTGTACGCCGCGATGAAGCGCGGAGATGTGGAGGACAACGACGAACGGTACGCAGTCGATTTCGACAAGAAGTGGGCAGATGCTCGCGCGGATGGTGCGGACGAAGAGCTAGACGACTCTGGCTCCGATTTGGATGATGCACCACAGCAGCAAATCGAGTACACTGACGAGTTCGGCCGCACGCGCACCGGTACCGCAGCCGACGCGCCGCGAGCCGAGCGCACAAAACGTGGTCAAGCGGAAGCAATGAGCGATCGCTTCACTGCTCGTCCCACGGCGCCTGCCAACGTCATCTATGGCGATGCGATCCAGCATCAGGCATTCAAACCCGACGAGCCGGTCGCGGCGCAGATGGAAGCCCTGGCCAAGAAGCGCGACAAATCGCTCACGCCGCCGCCAGAAGAGCACTTCGATTCGAATAAGGAGATCAGGACGAAGGGGACGGCGTTTTTCCAATTCAGTGCCGACAGCGAGGAGCGGCAACGGCAGATGCAAAATCTGGAGAATGAGCGGCTTGAGACGGAGAGGCGGAGGGGCGAGAGAGATGCCAAGGTCGCGGACCGGAAGGCTGCTATTGAGGGGCGGAGGAAGGAGGTCCAGCAGAGGAGGGGGAAGCGGAAAGCGGATGACTTCTTAGAGCAGTTGGGCGAGGAGATGGGTGCCAAGTCCGGGCCTAGCGGTCAGAAGGCCGATATGGTGGCGAGCATCGAAGCTGCTGTGGAGAGAGAGGAAGGCGAGGCTTGAGCACCACATACACCGCTGGCGACAATCGCCGTCGTGAACAAGGCACTTCTAGAGAGCATCTCCGGTCAATGCCGCTCATCGATGATCAGATCCAATACACCCCCGACATCAGCCCGCACCTCCACCCAGCCACCCCTTTCCACCCGAATGATCTTGCCATCGACGCAAACTCGCCGCCACCTTGCATCCTCCTCATCAAACTCAATCCGCACGGCCTCGATCTCTTCGTACCCGACTCTCTCGTCATGGACGTGTGTACCGCCTTGGTACGCCTTGGTCATGATGTCCATCGCACCCTGGCCTCCTATGGCCCCAAAGTGCACTAGCCTCAGCTTCCCATCTAGAGGCCTCGACGCAGGGCTGATGGTGAAGCCCTTCTCGAGCTGCGACACGAGAGTGGCGAGGACGTACGCATGGACATCCCTGTCGACCCGCTGCCAATCTTTACTGCCTGGCCGCACGATTGACACAGTCCCTCGATAGGCGTGAGCCGGCGACCCGTCTTCGGGGAACAAAGCTTCCTTGGCAGCCATCTTGAACCGCTCGGCGCCGTGCTTACGGTACTCGTGCGTGTCGCTGTCGGCTACAAGGCCGGCATGCAGACCCCAGGAGCAGACCACGGCCCCGTAGACCGTGGCTGAGCCGTTGACGATCTGCAGTGGACGCTCCTCGCGGGCTTCATCAACGAGTAGACGCGCGCCTGATGAGAACCTAGCGCGAAAGAGAGGCAGCTCTTTTGTCGTGCCGTGGAGTAGATTGCGCAGGCCCAAGGTGTTGTCGTTGGTCAGGCCGGCACTATGCGCCATGGCATTGCCCGTGCCGATAGGCAGGAGAGTTACGTTGGGTTTCTTGTATTTGCGGCTATGCTGGCCTGCGAGTAATGCATTGGCCACATCCACCAAGCCGCCATCTCCACTGAGGATAATGATGGCTTGCGTGATGCCTGCGTTCGCCTGTGGTAAGAAAGTGTCCCGCGTCAGTTCCGAGACTGATTGCTCGGAGCTGGTGAAGTGGAGCGCGTAGGCGTTGGCTTTGGGACAGAGGTGCTGGAGCATCGGCTTCAGGAGCTTCTCCCAGACTGCCTCAGCCTTGCCCACACCGGAGCCTGACGAGACGACGATGTGCAGATTGGGAATACTGCCGTCGTCTGCCCGGAGCTGCCAGCATGCGTTCCCCGGAGGCTGGAACAGGTGGATGGAGGCGTGTGGTAGGCTCGTGGCTACCACTGTCTTGAAGACGACTGGGGATGCTTTGGGATCGTCCTGAGCTGCCGGGTTCGGTGATACATATATTACCGAATAGTCGTCCGGGAGCTCGGCATGAACTGGCAGGCAGGCGATGATGTCCTTCTCCGACAGACAGCCTTCCTCTTCATGCTCTGTGTTGATCCACGATTAGAGTGCCATCAGAAGAATGATACTGCCGGATGCATATACCATGTTCCCGCCATGTCAGCTCCCTCTCGCCTGCCTCGCTATGCTGCCGTAAGACGAATGTGACTGGCCGGCCATCAACATTACCCTCGGTCTTGGGCGAAGACGCCTCATTGCCCATCATCAGCAGCATATGAACATGTCGGATGCATCGTGGTGGACAGAGCCGAGTCACCACTGGCTGGATAGCGTCAAAGCACGCAAGATTCTGCGTACCCGGTAGTCAGCATAGCACGGCCCGCGCGTGCCGGCCCGAAAAGTCCTGGCTCCTTCTAGGTCTATTCCGGGAAGCTTGCCATCAGTCAGCCGCGGCGAGCTTGGGCTACAGCCTCGCCATACGTCGAAGCAAACACATCCACGAATCGACATCGACAGCTCAGAGCCATACCGATATTGGCCGACACTTCGGAGCAGCATTAGGCGACCCATCCGCAAACACATGTAAAGCAGTAGCAGTCCAGCATGGCCATCTCCGGCTGGGGCGTCTTCCTCATCATCCTGGTCCTGGTGATCATTGGCGGAGGCGGCGGATACATCCTGTACATCTCCTACATGCCTCTAGATACAATCTTGACGATGCGCTGATGCTTTACTCAGATACACGCGTTACCGAGCCCGCCGACTGGGCATCCCGCCCCCGCCCTTGAACCCCTTCGCCAAGCGCCGCGGCGACAACAGCGCATACCACGCCCCGGCACCAGCACCCGGAGGCGTGCAAGGCTGGCTCGCGGGCAAGTGGGATGCGCTGCGCAACCAGCGCACCACCACCGGCGCCTACGAGAGCACCGGCTACGGCGGCGCCACGAGAGGAGTCACAGACCGCGACCGGCGGGGCTTCGGACCTCTGGACCCGGACGAGGCGTGGAGTGCGCACGTTGACAACGAGGCGAGCGGGTACTACGAGGAGCAGGAGCTGGGCCTGCAGGACCCCGCGCACGGTCCGTACGGAGGAGGTGGGTACGGCGATGTGGGCGCGGCGGGACTGGAGGACGGGCGGGGCCGGAGCCGATCGCGGCAACGGGAGCTGGACAACCGGTACGACGAGGAGGTGCACGGGAAGCCGAAGCCGGGCGACGACGGCCGGCTCAACCCTTTCGGTGATCAGGCTGCGGCTGCAAGCTTGCGGAGTGTGAGTCCGCGACCGCACGTTGATACGGGGAGGGCGACGAGCGCGCACAAGAAGAACAACAGTAGCTTGGGCACGGGTGGCAGTGCCGATGGCAGCCCCACCGAGCGACGAAGCATGTTCCGGGAAGACGTGTAGCTCGATGTACGTATTACTAGGCGCAAAGGCGTCGGCGTTCTAGGGCATGGCAGGAAGCTGTATGTTTACGAGGGCGTGGATAGCCGGTGGAACGAAAGCGCGGACAGACGGTTATCCCATCGAGGCATCCATCCCACGGGTACAGTCCCGCCGGCAGCTACGCAACGTTCTGCACACGATGAGGACGACTTAACGACTGACTGGGCTTTTCAAGTGAAGCACAGGAAACGCGGTTACTCGCAAGTGTATGTCTGTGTACACACTACGCTTCCATGTAGCCTTAGCTGTCCGACACAGTCATTACCCAAGGCCATTAAGGAGAGTCGTGAATCAAAGCATTGCTGCGTGCACCCCCATTGCTGATGACTGGCCGGACCTGCAGCCGCCCGTATGTGCATGGTGTACCAGCCATTCATTACACTGTCCCCGCCACCACTCACGCAATGCAAAAGCAAAACGCAGCGGCGCATTACTGGTCTACAGCACCAACAGCGCGGCAACAGCACCCATGGCCAGCCCGGCGAGACTGCCTCCTGAAAGCTTGACACCAGCGCCGGTGTATGGCGAGACGGGACTGCTGTTCGGTCCAGTGGCGGAAGGCGCGAAGCTAGTTCCGAACGACGTTCCAACAGACGTCGGGTATGCCGGCGCGCCTGCTGGCGGAGACGCACCAACCGCGCCCGCCGTCGGAGTCGCGGCTGCGCTGCTCGGGCCACCGGCGGCGAGACCCGTGAGAGTGCTCGTCTGGCCGTTGACGGTGACGGTGGAGGTCGTGAACTGGACCTGTGGGACCGTCACGGTGGTGACGAGGGAGGTGGTGATGCTGCTGGATGCGATCGTCAGGCCGGACGAGACCCCGGTCGAGTAGACCGCAGGGATGGTCACGGGCGAGGAGTACGTCAGGGTCGTAGCCGGTGCGGATGGAGCTGGAGTCGAGCCAGGGCTCGTAGCGGCGACCGATGAGCTCCAGTACGCTGGTGGCGCGGCGGGGGCAGATGTGACGGCGGGAGAAGCCGGGCTCGAAGGTGCAGTGTACGCCGCTGCTGAGGGAGTGATCACGCTGGTGGAGACCGGGACCGAAGTGCAGGACACAACGGTGCTGCTGGCCGGGCAGTCGGTGACCTCAGGGCCACAGCTGGTGACGGTGAACTCTTGGGTCGAGTAGAAGGTGATCGTGGACGGTGCCGGGGTGTAAGCGGGCGGCGATGGCGATGAAGAGACAGGCGACACCTCGGTCGAAGAGGCTGGCGTGATGACGCTGGTCGACACTGGCACGGATGATACCGCAACCACGGTCGAGCTGGCCGGGCAATCGGTGATGTCGGCTGCGCAAGACGTGATGGTGACCTATGAGCCATTAGCAACAGGGCGGCGAAGCGTTCAGGGTTCGGTGGGTGGTACATACCTCCTGGGTAGAGTAGTAGGTGATCGTTGACGGGACGACAGGGGCAGATGACACCGGGCTCGAAGAGACAGGCGACACCTCCGATGAAGAGGTGGAGGGTGCCGGGGAGGCCGCGGGCGTCACTGTGGACGGGCAAGCAGTGATGATGGCCGGGTTCGACGGCACGTACGGCGCGCAGATGCCCATCAGGTAGGAAGCAGCGGCGCCAGTGTCGCTGTTTGAGCGAGACCAGGCGCTGATGCAGCCCATGACGTGCTTGATGAAGGTCTCATCCTTGCAGTAGCAGTCCGAGTCGGTATTGTCCTTGCAGCCAGTCTCATACATCCAGGTGTTCAAGCAGCTGGGTAAGACGTCTGGCGTGTCTGGCGTCGGGTATGTGCTGGCCGATGTCGCGCTACTGGACGACGTAGAGTAGCTAATCGGAGTGATGGTGGTATTGGAGATTGGCGAGACGACCGAGCTTGATGAGGAGTACGCAGTGGGTGTCTCAGTCGCGGTCACAGGGCAGATTGTCGTGGAGATGGCGATTGTGCTTGTGACAATGACCGTACTTCCCGAGCTGACGGAGGTCGACTCTGTGGTGCTGTACACTGTGCTCGTGGAGTACGAGATGATCGATGCTGTAGTTGAAGCAGGGCTAGTCACCGAGCTCGACTCCGTGGAGAACAGGCCGTAGGAGGAGATCACCGGTAGACTGTACGATGATGTGAGGTTGGAGAGCGTGGAGCTGGTGGTGATTGGCGATGTCTCGACGCTCGAGGTGCTGGTCACGGTTTCTGAAGTCGACACCACGTCGGTCGAGGTCTCCGAGGTCGAAGAGGCGCTGCTTGTGACGGGCGATGTTTCTACGCTAGGAACACTGCTGGAGCTCCGAGAGTTCGATACCACATCAGAAGTAGTTGATGCGGTCGAAGTCGAGCCGTAGCTGCTGATCGCAGGCGTGCTGGAGCTCCTCGAGTTCGAGACGACAACCGAAGTGGTCGACGCCGTCGAAGACGACCCGGAGCTGCTCACCGACGGAGTGGGCGTGGCAACGGGGACACTGCTAGACGCAGATCCACAGTTGAAGCCGATGGAGTGGATGCTCATGGTGCAGCCAGCGTTCGATCCGCCCGCCGGCTTGAAGGTGACGCCCTTTGCACCACCACACTGCGAGTTCTGGATGATGGACCCCCGCGAGCTGCAGGGATGGGTCTCGGTGCAGGAGGAGCCATCGGGCATGCTGTACTCGCAGTCCACGTCGGTGTCCTCGCTCGAGGAGATGTGGTAATGATCGATCGACATGGAGTCGTCGGTGCCTTCACAGGACATCGACGGCTTGTCGTCCAGCGGGGCCGCGATGCACTTGCTCTGGAAGGCTCGCTTCGTGAGAGCATCGCGCTTGCTGGGGGCATCAGCACAGCTGAAGCCGGAGAAGGAATTGCTGCCGTAGGAGCTGAAAGAACCAGGAGAGAGGCTCGACCAGTCGTAGCCCTATCGCCAGGCGTTAGCTATCGTAATGAGGTGTCGCCACATCGTGTGGTCCACTCACGCCCTGCTGCGAGGATGAACACTGGTTGTCGGTGTTGTCAGGCGAGGAGTAGCCTCGAGCGGCGACGTTCCAACCAGTGGCCGACGCCTGCTGGGCTGCCAGCCCTACGACGATGATCGCCGCTGATGCGTACATATTCATGCTTGGGCGGAGACTGAGATCGGTAGCCAGGGGTCAGAAATGAGGTTGCTGATGAGCACACGGGAAAGAGTGTGTCGGATTAGATTAGAGCGACAGACGAAAGCAGAGAGTAACGAGTGACTCTGCTGTTCGGTCAAAGGAAAGGCTTCGACAACAGGGAGCAAGAGACGGGCGATGAGGAGAGGTGGTCGCTGGTGAGGACGGAGATGCGGGATGATATAGATGCCTTCGAAACGACGGTCCTCGCCTCTGCCTCGACCAGTCGGAGCAGCACGCCCGTCTCGTCGTGCTCCAAGGGCAGGACGCCGTCTCACCATCGTGTACCCGCCCGCCCGCAGCGGCGGACCAGCGTCTGGGAGTGGACGGTGGCGGTCTTGACTGGCGGCGCGAGCGAAGGCAAGGCCAGGAGTGGAGCGGGAAGCCGGCGGCTAATGCAGGTCCCAAGCGCCACTGCTGTTTCAAAGCTGGGGAACAGACCAGGGTCGCGCGCGGAAGACCGTGCCGCTGGGACAGCACGAGGTGGAGGTGGAGTCGGACGCAGGGCCCCCTATCCTCTCTCTTGAACGCGATTGGCTGCCAAGTCACGCGACGCGACGTGTATAAGCACTGGGTCATATAATCATTAGTCGTGGGAATGGTGGTCGTCTGCTTGCCTGTGCGTGCATCCATGTCGCTTCCATCCTCACCCGAGGACCAAGTTGTTGATGATCACGCGCTGACATGCTCGTGCGCGTGTATACCATAGTGGAGAACTACCTAGCCTCATCGTATCGTGCCCAGGAAGCCCGAGGCCGACAAGCCGTGCTAGTCAGGAGTCAAGAGTCAAGCGTTCAGAGTCAAGAGTCTCAAGAGTTCAGAGTCCAGAGCCAAGAGTCCCAATCCCGTGATGAATCGATCGATGATGATACGACCCTCGACGCAGCGATCCTGCTGTGCGAAATGAGCAGGACGTAGATCACGAGTTCGTCTCAGCCTATGCCCGCCCTTCTTACGTCAACCAAGTCGCTTCCGCTTCGACGCGCAGAACACCTTCGCCCTTCTCGAGCCCTTGGCGGAGGAAGGACGCGTCGCGCTCAACTCCCACCTTGCCAATCTCGACTCCACCGTGCTACCTACGGAACGGGATGAGGGCCGCTCGTCACATGCTACTCACTGCCAGTGTACCAGGGAACGGTCACTCGCCGTCCGACACTCCAGGTCCGTCGAAAGAGCCGTCTCGAACTGCTGGACATCGAGTCGCTCGAGCGACAACGGTTCCAACAGACACCATGGTCCTGCCGTGAGCACGTAATATCGTCGACGCTCGTGCCTGTTGATGGCAATGCAGACCTATTTTCGATGGCCTCCGCTCACGAGTCAAGCCAAGCACGCTCGGCAGTAATGACAACGCAATCATGCGATCAAGAAATCGTGGCAAGGTACACATGTTCGAGTGCTTGACATTGGCCATGTGGATGTGGATATTTCCATCTCCTACAATGCGCTCGCCTGGACAGACCCTCGTACCACGGTCACTCTCATGTCTCTGACTACGCCTTTGCCGCCGGCGCTTGGGTCGTGAAGCCCGCGAAGCCATTGTTGAGCGACTCTCGGCATTCCTTGTCGTACAGCTAAAGGAAGCACTGTCAGCGATGCATCAGATCGGCGCAAGTCTTGGGGTTCATACCGGGATACCGCCAGCATAGTTGAGCTCTACATTGTGAACAGTCAGCATCGCTTCTGGTTCGACTGGCCGTGGATGCCGGTACTTACGTTCGCGAGCCTTTCCAGGAATGTTCGCACCCTGAACTGTCGTCAGCATGTGCTATCCTCGGCGACTGAGGATGATGGATACTGACCATGTACCACGAATCCGTGAGGGGGAACAAGGTCTTGTCCGACAGCTCCGTCACCTTGCGCCGCCATTCTTGCTCGCCCTCTTGCGTCGCATTGAGGTAGGTGATGTTCTCCTTCCGAAGCTTGGCCAGAGCATCCACAATCCAGTCGCCTTGGACCTCGACGCAGCTGGGACCGTTCGAGAACGCCGTCGGGCCCTGTGCCCCATACAAGAAGAACCTGTATCGCGTCAGCAAGCTGCGTCTGATCAGAGTGGCTGTTGGTTGGGACAGACATGTTCGGGAAGTCGTTGGCCGTCATGCCCAGGTACGAGTAGGTGCCCTCCTGCCACTTTTCTTTCAACGGGACGCCGTTGATGTCTTTGAGGCCCATGTTCTTCATCCCGCCCGTGACTGCGTCGAAGCCGGTCGCCAGAGCGATGATGTCGAACTCCCGGAACTGCCCGTCCTGCGTGAGAAGGCCGTTGTCCTTCACCTCGATGATGGGATTGTTCTTGATGTCCACGACATCATTCTCCGGACGATCCATTGCCTCGTAGAAGTTCTGCTCGAGACTGGGGCGCTTGGTGCCCCAGGGATGCGGTGCCTTCAGCGGCGCCATGATGTCTCGCTTCCGCGGGTCGCTGATACGCGCCCGTGTCTTTTTCACCCAGAATTCGTACGCTGCGTCGTTGGCTTTCTTGTCAAAGAGCATGTCCTTGTAGCAAGCCAGCCAGAACTTCATGAATGCGTCAGCGATGGTCGCAATTACATGTCCGTCTCAGACAGCCTACCTTGAAGCCGCCCTCCTCCCACAAGCTCTCGAAGAACTTCTCTCGCTCCTCCTCGCTGTCATCAAATGTGTTCTTCTGGACGAAGTCGTACGAGAAACCTGCAAAGGTCGTCATGCGGTACTTGTACAGCTCTGGGTAGTCCGCCTTCGCGTTGTCCTGCTCCTCCTTCGTGAGCTTACGTTGCCGCATCGGCAGGCAGAGGTTTGGCGTCCGCTGGAAGACAGTGACCGACTTGGCGACCTTGGCCGATTCTTGGGCGATTTGGATCCCTGCGTGGCGAGGCATTAGCTGGCCAGAAGGTGTCCATCCATGAGGCAACATGCATACCGGTCGATCCTGTGCCAATCACCGCTACTCGCTTGTCCTTCAGGTCAACACCTGACTCGGGCCAGAAGGACGAGTGGTGCATGGTTCCCTTGAACGCATCGAGGCCCTTCCACTCCGGAAAGCTGCGCTTCGCCGCGAATCCGATCGCATTGATCATGTACCGTGCATGTGCTGTCCGGCCATCTTCGGTTTTGATGTCCCACTTGTGAGTCTCGATGTTGAACTGCGCATCGACCACCCGAGAGTTGAACGCCACGTCCTTCTTGACGTTCAACTTGCTCTCGACGTGCTCGAAATACGCTCGAAGCTCCTGCCAGTCGGGGTACTTCTCCGTCCATGTCCAGTCCTGCGAGCCTTAGCAGGCGCTCCAATGCGCAGATGAATACGCAAGGACATTGGGAATGCTTACCTTCCAGATCGTAGGCAGCGAGTACTCGTAGATGGGCACTTGGGTATCGACGCGAGCGCCGGGATAGCAATTCCAGTGCCAGATGCCGCCCAGCTCCGTGCCCGCCTCGTAGATCTTGCAGTTGAAGCCCAGCTCGTCTCGCAGCCTGTGCATCAGGTACACCCCGCCGAACCCGGCGCCGACGATGAGGACATCGCATTCGAGGTTGTCAGCGTAGTTGTCCGTGGTCGAGGTTTGCGGAGCCTTGGAACCGATATCCGTGCGTAGACCCATGCTGGCGGTGTTCGAAATGATGTAGGGGTTGATGTGGGAATTGAATGAGAAAGATGCAGCAAACGCGCAGTCCAGTACATTGTCACCCAGCAGTCCAGTACATTGTCACCCAGCTCATCTTATACCTACATGCACCTGTTTGCAGATCTCGGTCGCATCTGGCTCACTCGAGTAACCCGGTGACCTTGATAGCGTGCGCCTTTCGTCCGCCACTGCGTCTGGTCGATCGGACGGCACGCTTCCGGAGCAGCAAGATCCCTGATCGACCAATGCCTGGAGCGCGGCCGGCTGGACCGAGTGCGCAGGCCGCGCGATTGGCGGGAATGCCATGGACGTCCCACAGAGGTGACGATGCGGGTGGTATAGGTGCGGAAATGATGGAGATGGGGTTGTGGAGAGCTCCAGCTCCCACCTCAGTGGTGTTTAGGTAGTTGATCCAGAGGGAAGGTCTGCCGCGGGCGCTTCCGGCTGCCCGATGAGTCCAAGAGGAACCCCAATGCCGGCCGTCTCAGGAGGCGAGCATACATGTACCTGAGGTGCTGCTTAATAAGTACATGTACCTCCCTGTCCGAGAACTGGTTCTATTTCGACGTCCGACTCTGCGTGTGCTGGAGTGGTAGATAGCTTCGCTTTTGGTATTGCTATGTTGCAGAGACTGAGTAATAAGTAGCCTCTCCAACCCTACCTCATAGACAGGCTATGATACCTCCTACAAGGCTACCAGACCCCCGTGCTGCCAGCACCGCACCGTACCGCAGCTCGTCTACTCATACTCATACTCATAATGCTCGTAGTCCAATCCTGGTCTCGAAGTTGGGCACCCTGTGCCTTCTTCTCAAGCCCCTCCAAACCTCATCACCTCCTCCTCCGCCAGGACCTTCAGCTTCGCCTCCCTGTTACCCTTGATCTTCAAAAAGTACCTCTTCATCAATTGATGGAGCTCGGCAGTCGTCAGCAGCTTGTCAGCGGCATGTAGGCGAGCAATGACCTGCGGGTGCGTCTCTTCGCGCTTTGTGGGCGGGAGCCCGCGCTCCTTGAGTATCGCGGCCAGCTCATCTCCGGACAAGGTGCTCCGTGGATCGGCCAACGTCGCAGCGGTGACGGCAGGCGCAGGTGGAACGCCCGCGGTGGACTCCGGGGTCGCGGTGGCCGGAGCATGTGCAGCGGCGTCCGCGAGCAGGGCGTTGAAGCTGAAGCCCTCGAGCATGCTGTCACGGGCGTTGGGACGCGATACATCCTCAGCGTCCGAATCCTCGCTCTCATCGCCGGCGTCCACATCGTTGCCGTTGTTCGCCAGAAGGTCCTGGAGGTTCGTGAAGATGCAACGGCGATACTTCTTGCCCGCAAGCTCCTCGTAGGTTGCCCTCTCGTTCAGGCGCTGCTGCTTTCCCCACTTCCACTCAGCGCTGGCCTGAGCCTCCATAGCCCGCCTCGCACTACGCGCAGCGTCCATCTCCTCGTGGCGCTGCTTCCTCATACGCGCCTCCTCCTGCTTCTTCGCTTGACGTTGACGCGTCACGCGCTCCTTCTCTCGCTCCTTCTCCGCGGCTTCGGCTTTCTTGGCCTCGAGGCGAGCGGTCACCTCATCAACGGCGCGCTCAGCTTCCTTGATAGCATCGACGCGACGCTGTTTCGCAGCGGCGATCCGGTCTTCGCGGAGCTTCCTGCGGCCGTCCTGGTCCTCGTCGATCTCGATTGGAAGGAGTGCGGTCCCATTCTGAAGGCCCTCGAAACGCTCACGGCAGGCCTTGCCCGTAAACTTCTTCTGCTGGAGGCGCTCGGCAAGCTGGTCGGAGATCTGAGTCCACTTCTTAGCCATCAGCTTCAACACCTCGGCTGCGATCTTCTCGTCAATGCTCTTGACACTCTCGTGGAGCTCGGTGTCCTTCAGACCGTCAGCATGTACCCTCGGTCTGCAGAACTGCAATGACTCACTTCGCCAATATGCCAATCGCTCATCTCGTCATCGAGCCTGTCGTTCTCAACTTGATCCATGACCAGGCGCAGGCGTTGCCAGCGACTGCTCACAGTCTTCGCCTGATAGCGTGTGCGACCTTCATCAACGAGTTTCTTGGCGACGTAGTCGTCAGAGTAGCCGCTCTGCTTGAGCTCGATGATGCGGCCGTCGTCCGAGTCGTAGTCGATGGTGACCTTCTTGCCGATGGCGGCTTTCCCACCGATGACGCGCGTGCTCCTACTTGGGCGTTGATCGGCAGCGTCGAAGGGAGCGATTTGCTTCAGGAGGGACACCTCGCCGGTCTGCGAATTCTCGTACTAGTGGACTGGGCGTCAGCAAGCGTGGAGATCGATGCCTATGCGCAGGCCACACTCGGAGATGGCGAGACGGGGGCACGACTTACGAGGGCGTCCTCTTCGACATCGGAGTCGTCGTCCAGCGGCTGTGGTGGCCCCTCGCCGTTGGTGACGAGGCTGTCGCTGCCTGCGATGCTCGTCAGCGGGGCTCTCTCGACGCTGTGACACTGCGTGATCGATGGCGTTGGCTAATGCACATGCTCGAGGTGCATGCGCCTTCGGGGAGACGTACCGCGGGGCTCGATGGGCTCTGTGCCGGCGAAGAACAGGTCATTGATAAAGGAGACCATCTTGGTGCTTGGTGGGTGGGGGTTGCTGGGGCGATCCCGCGAGCGCGGCGAGTTCCACTTGCTAAGATTTCGCTTCCGATTGTGCGTTCAGGAAACAGGCTGTAGATGGGAGCGCGTTGCAAGGTGAAGAGCTCGTGGGCGGGTCGCCGGCCTTTCGGCGCGGGCTCGCGGGTGTTTGTTGACCTCGCAGGTTGCTTGGCCGACGCTGATCGTGCTGTCAACGTCAGTCGTTCGAGATGTTGTCGATATGCACCGAGCGGAGAACAGAGTGTCGCGAAGGTGTCGTGGAAAGGGGGAAGTGTTTTCTAATGAGTGGACATGTGCAACGAAGGGAATTGGCGGGCGCTAGTCAAACTGTCCCGTCTCCCACTCACAGCGAGGATGTGCATGCCCCGGCGTGGCTACACACGGCATGTGACATGATCTGCCGAATCAGAGACGGCCCGCCGTTTGCATGCTCCTTCCGCATCCGTGTGCCGCTTGCCTAGCCAATCGATGTCAACGTCATTGGATGAAAGCTTGAAAGAAGACTTGGCAGGCGTGGAGTATCAACCAGCTAGAGCACGTCGCATGACAAGGAGATGGTAGATGAAGACCATCGGAACGCAGCAGGGCGTTGGGGCACTGGTGAGTTCGGCGCGCGAGCCACGTGCAACCTGCTCGAGACCTACATGTAGTCTGCCAACGTGCACTAAGGCCCGGGTGCTACGCTGGACCAGCGTGGCCTCTTCTGGCCCAAGGCACAAGGCTCTGACAGGGATCTTCTGATGATGGCAACCTGGAAGGCGACTGTCGACGGCTCCTGCCACGCTCGTGGCGGGGACTCTTGGCTTGAGCCCACGACATGGCAGCAGTGAAGAGGGAGGCCTCAGCCGTGCCGGTCGTGGCGAGTGTGAGACGCTGGTGGCGCGGCTTTGATGGTGGGAGGCAGGACGCTCTCGAGACGGATGCAGAAGTGAAGTCGCGGCTCGTCGCGCGGATCTCTCGATGCGCACGAGCCAGGTGGATGGCGCCACGTGATGGCGGCCGAGGCGAAGGGCAAAACCCTGTCGCGCATCGTTCCGTGCGCCACACAGCGAGCGGCGGGCATGGAGGGTGACGTAGGATGTTGACGTCCCGCACATGCACATGCAATCGCTGCGCGGCGTCACAAGCGGACGAGAAGGTAGGCGATCGTATCTTCATAGGTCCTCCCTCTTCATTGCCTAATCCTCGACCCCTCGAGTGATTAAACACCTGTAAACATGTCTTCCTACTTCTCCCTGCCGTCGTTCGCGCGGGCGAAGCAGAACAAGGAGCAGCTCGAGAAGACGAATCCGCAGAACCCGGTTCTCAAGGACGAGGACGAGCAGTTCTTGAGCAAGCAGATCACGAAGGACGAGCCAGCACCGGCTGCCGAAGATGCGCAGCCCACTCAGACGACCGATAGTGGCGAGGACAAGCCGGCTGCGAAAGACGAGGCAGAGCAAGCTGTTGCAGCAGTTGCAGACGATCCTGCCGTGCCCGAGACGCAGCCGTCGACTGATGAGAAGGCGGAGGACGGGGTCACGGAGGCCACGACCGAGGACGCGAAGCCGGCAGACGTCAAGCCAGACGACAGCACGCAGGAAAGCGAGAAGTCTACGGATGTTGGGCCACAGTCCGAAACGCCCGATGTAGCGCCCGAAGTTCCCGCTGCTGCCAGCAGCGAGCCTACGGAATCCTCGAAAGAGACACCCGCATTAGACGGCGCCAAAGACCACACCGCAGCGGATGAGGCTGCCGACGATCCTCCGGAGCAGGCACCCGAAGAGTCAAGTGAGAAGACAGAGACTGCAAAGCCAAAGAAGTCGAAGAAGGACAAGAGCTTTGATCTGCCTAGCCAGGAAGAGGCTGAGGCTGCCACGAAAGGCTTCGACATCAATGCAGATCCCAAGACAGGCGAGAAAGCGCAGGGCGAGAAGAAGACGTGGACATCGTACTTGCCTTCGATACCCTCCCGCGCCAAGAAGGATAGCCCGGCTGATCAGCAGCCCGACGAGAAAGCCACCAGTAACGAGCCGGCCGAGGGCGGTGCCGCGGGCGAAAAGTCTGCCGAGGAGCTGAAGGGCGGCCAAACAGATGACCAGGCTCGTCGCACCTGGGCCGAGTATGCCTCCTCCGCCTACTCCGCCCTCCCAGCCATCCCCTCCATCCCTTCCATCCCGTCGCTCCCCGAGTCGTGGAAGTCCAAGGACAGCAAAGCCGAGCCGGTCTACAAAGAAGACGGAACAATCGACGAAGAGAAGACCAAGGAGAAGCAGATGCGGGAGGCCTCCGTACTCCTGGACCGCCTGAACCTCAGCAGCATCAACAACCGCGTCTTCGCCTTCTCGGCCGAGACGGAGAAGATCTACGAACGCTTCACGCAGGTGCTCAAAGACACGATGAACGGCGCGCCAACGGCGTACGAGGACATGGAGAAGCTGATGAAGGATGCGGGACCGGAACTGGAGAAGCAGTTCGCGTCCATGCCACCCTTCGTCCAGACCCTCGTCAAGAGCCTGCCTGCGAAGCTGGGGACGTCAATGGGCCCGGAGCTCTTGGCGATGGCGAGCGAGAAGCCGGGCGGAGACATGCAGGCCCGGATGAAGGCGGCGAGCAAGCAGTCGTCCTCGGGCGGGGACCCCAGCATCCAGACCGCCTCCGCCTCCAGCAGCAAAGCCGAGAAGACGGAAGAGGGCCAGAAGAAGCAGAAGCGCAAGATCCCCGGGCTGAAAGGTCTGGTAAGTGAGCAGGGCATGGTGGCGAGCATCCTCCGCAACGTCGTCAGCTTCCTGAAAGTCCGCTTCCCGTTCCTCGCGTCCATGACCAACGTGGTGATGAGCTTGGCGGTGTTCAGTAAGTGGGATCCCTTGCTGACTAGCTGGTGCGAGGGTAGGTCTTGGCTAATACTTCCGCAGTCCTCATGTTCGTGTTCTGGTACTGCCATAAGCGCGGTAAGGAGGTCAGACTTGCCCAGTCGCAAGAAGAGGGCAAAGGCGAGGGGTTTGTGGAGGGTGCAGACGGCGAGGGAGAGCTCGAGGTCGAGGTCTCGGATGAGGAAGGAGGAGACGAAGAGGGTGAAGCGGCTGCCGAGAAGGTGGCCGCCGAGGTGGTCTCGGACACGCTCGGGACAGCGGATGCCGATGAGGACAAGACTGCCATGCCGGAGACCGAGGCGACTGAAGGGGAAGGCGAGGCCGCAGATTCGGAGGCCAAGGCTGCTGGAGGGGAAGGCGAGGCCGCAGAGCCAGAGGCCAAGGCTGCTGAAGTCAAGCCCATCGCTCAGCAAGACGACAGCGCAGAAGCTGTCGAAGAGGCGGCCAGGGAGGCAGCGCCTACGCAGGAAAACCAGGCGGAGAAAGCCCAAAGCACCGCCTAAACGGCTTGTCGACAGTTGGTTCAACTCCGAGGCACGAACTTACGACTGCACGCGAGACTGATCTTGATGAGATACTTCGGGAATCTGGTAGCGAGTTGCGGCGATATCGATCTTATGTATACCCAACTCCGTGTGGACTTCTCGTCAACTCTCCCAGTCTTGCTTCTTCGTCACTACATCGACTCTCCTTCCAGGCGCCGCAGTGCCGAAGGGCACACTACATATGCGGTCAAGGCCGTCCTGGCAGATCGATCATTGCCTCAAGCGCGAACACCCTAATCTGGCCTCGCAGTAACGTACGACGGTCCGGTGTACGCAGATCGCAGGCGAGCACAAGCCTGGGTCCCATGAGCGGCTCGTTCGTTGCGAAGCGAAAGGGCTCAGTGGGCATTGAAGGGCCACGCCACGTGCAGATTGGTCGAGTGGAATTTGCACGAGCCCGCATGCGCTGTATTGCCTACGCGCTTGATCTCCTTCTGCGAGGCGAGGCACTGCCAGCAGAACTCCCACTTGCACTTCTTGCAAGTCATATGGTCGCAGCCGTCGGTCTTCTGGATGCGCCATCCACATTTGTCGCCCGGGCACTTCTTGCTCACTTCGTCCAGCATGGCCTGCGTCTTCTTCTCTTCCTCTTCCGCCTGCATTCCAAACGTTCGATATTCGTACTGATCGCATGTCTCGCCGGTATGCCATGGCACGTTGTGCTTCAGGCATTGTTTGTAGTGGCAGTGTTGGCAGTGCATGTAGTTGTTATTCTCCGGGTTGAGCTGTCCATTCCCGCAATTTGGCTTCAGGCACCAAGCGAAGTCGTGCAAGCTGCCCAGCGCCATCCGAGTGGCGAGCTTGTCGAAGGCCTCAAA
>JAWDJV010000171.1:1522-31846 GCA_033119285.1 Teratosphaeriaceae sp. CCFEE 6253 | reverse complement strand
GTCGAGGACTAGCCTACCCCTACTACTTTCCGAGAAGTATAGGTCTTCTTAGGCTTTACTAATTTCTATAGGCGTTTTATTAAGGGCTACTCTAAAATAGTAGCGCCTTTAACTAGCCTAACTAAGGGTACTAAGCTTAGGAAGAAGCTAGGGCCCTTAGAATAGGGCGCAGCCTAGACGTATACGATAGGCACGCTTAAAGCAGCCTTTACGTAAGCGCCGGTTCTACGCTATTACTAACCTAACGCTAAACTATGTCTTAAAACAGATGCTTCCTAGTTTGCAATTTCCGTAATACTATCGTAGTTACGGGCCGTAGGCGAAGAGCCTACGTATTATAGTAGACAGCCTAGTATAGCTTTAGGATAGTTATATAGAAGGTTACGTACATAGTTACGTATGTTAGCCGCCTAGCTAGCGGCCGGGTAAGCGGCTAGTATACGAATACTATACGCGCCCTTTACTACTCCTAGGAGAAGTAGCAATTAGCGCTATACTTAACTAAGTGTTTAGTTAGAGACGCGCCCTATACGCTACGAGATATCTTTACTATAGATACCCCTATATTACTCGGCTACCGCCTTATTGCGAGTACGCTCCCGGCTAGTTAAATTCTTTATATAGGTCTCCTTTAGCTAGCGATACTCCTTCTACTAATCTTCCGTTAATTTAGCCTCCTCCTCCTTTACTTTACGGATATCGAGTCCCTAAATAAAGCGGCTATAGTAGCGCTCTAGGACGCAGTTTACCGCCGGTATTTATAGCGCCGCTCTTACCCTTAGTATTCTTAATAAAGCCCGGTATCTAGCCGACGGCTTTCTTACCTAGGCTATAAGAACTACCTATAATAGTACGGAGTAGGTTCGAGTAGAGTAGATTAAGGTCCCTCTTTACTACTACCTCCTATATTATAAAGAACTTAGTAAGCGTAACGTAGGGGTTCTTAAGGGCGTGTAATTCGACTAGTATAACCTCTATTACCTACTAACGTATCTTATTAGTCTACTTAAGCGACTTCCTTATAGGCGTCTTACTACTACGTAGCCCGATCTTAATATAGACCTTCTCGAGGCTACCTTCGTCTTTAACCTCTATCTCCTCTATAACGACCTCCGTAACCGCCTCTTTAATTAGCTCTAATATAGCTAAAGAAGCCTACTCTAACGGCGAAGGTTATACTATAATCGGAGCGTTAGGCCCGCTAATACAATAAGGCTAAAGAGCTAGCTAATAGAAAAAGCTATAGAGTAGCTAAGGAGGATAAGGAGTTAGCGACGTAGGCGGTTAATAAACCGGTAGAGAAGGCGCCGGTAAAGACAAAAGGTATACTAGCCGTGTAATCGGTATCTTAGTACTAGTAGAGGTACCGTTCTACTCGGCCGCGCGGGTAGTACCTAGCGCTCTTAATATATAAACTCTACCGGCGTCGACGGCTATATACGTATACGAGTACTCTCCGCGATAGTAGCGGTTAGTAACGAAGCGCTAAAGTAGAACGTATTACTATTGCTAATAAGGGTCGGCCCTTAATAATAATAAGCCGGTAACGAGCTATAGGAGGGTAGCGATAGCGACGACTAAAGGAACTAGACGCCCTACTACTAGGCCTACTATTAATTAGAGGGAGGCTATAGCTATTAGTACGGATATATCGCTAGACGACCTTACTAATAGTATTTAATAGAGAGAACGCGCTAACGCGCCGGCGGTCGTCTAGATTAGCCTCGTAAGAACACGCTACGCCCGCGCTATCTACCTAATCTATAGTACTATACCGTAATAGGCAACGGCTAGGCTCTATTAAATAGACCGCGGCGGTATTGTAGAGTAAATACCTAGTATTAGACGGTAGATACTAGGCTAGCTACGACCCCTACAAAACGTCTATACTACTAATATTTACTTTGCCTAGCGCTAATCGATCGTCTAGCGGCGGCACTAGCTAGCTAACTAGGCTAGTGTCTATCTAGTATTTAAGGCTATAAACATGCTCTATTATTATTATGCCCTATTGCTAGGACGTGTCAAGAGCGACGTCCTAGGCTGCTCGCTACGACTGGAAGGCCGACGCACAGTTGAGTAGGGTGCAGAGAAGAGGCTGAAGGCGATCTTGCCAAGGTTGATGTCGCCGCCTCATACGGCCTAGCGGGGGCGGGATCTGCAATAGCGGAGGCGATCACCCCTCCATGCCCAGTCAAAGAAGCACCTCGACCTCACTACTCCCGACACGACCATCCTGCTTCTGTGCCAGCTGTGCCCATTGACAGCTCATGCTGGTCGCACGAGACCATCATTATTCACTTCCGCCAACCGAGCAGGGCGAGGGGGGGATCGCCGTGCTAGCACCACACCGCCGCCTGGTCACGGGCGGCGGATGATTGGGCGCGGCACGACAACGGCGGGCTCATGTACGCCGTCCCGTTGCTAGTCACGCGTCCGGGCCCGGTCGAGGTATGATGCGCGTGCAAGCTGCCACGCCGTGACGTAGGTGTAAACAGCCAGCGGTCCAGCCCCCGCTGTATAGCAGGAAAGCGCTGTGCTCCCATCCTGTACACCCTTCGCTGACACACCGTCTCTTCACCCCCATCCTTACACTCTCCTCCCCCTTCTCAATCCAAACAACACCCCCGTACATCCAAGCAGACATGGACAAGATCAAGAAGCTCTTCAGCACGGGCGAGGACAAGGGCCACCAGGTCAACTACGGCACTCCCGAGCCCGAGAACATCCACGCCGACGGCACCTCCGGCCAAGGACCCAAAGATGCCGACCCGAGCAATCCCGGTCAGGATCCCAGTGGAGCACTCACGCGAGGCGACGGGCCCCTCGAGGGTGGCTCGTCGAGTCGGGGCACCCATGAGGGCGCATCGTCGAGCCGTGGCGTCCAGGACAGCTCGCCGGCGCAGCTGCAGACCGACCCCGCCGCGGAGAAGGACCCCGGGATCATGAGGCAGATACTGTGAGTGTACTCCATGCGAAGTCCCCGTCGTCGCTCACAACAGTCGCAGCAATCCCGGAGGCAACAAGTACGACGAGACGCGCTACGGCACCACCGCACATTCGGACAAGCCGCTCAGCACCGCCACAACTGGCACACCGGACATCGGTGGCCCTGGCAGCTCCCAAATCGAGTCGCAGCCCGCTGCTGAGGACTCGCGTGGGATCGCGAGACAGGTCCTGTACGTGAAGCAGCACGGCCCCGATCGTGCCTCCGCTGACAAGCTCCCGTTGTAGCAACCCTGGCGGCGGCAAGTACGATGAGCAGCGGTACGGCGAGACGGGCACGGCCTTCCCAGGTACGGAGTCTCGCCTCGAGCCCCAGCGCACGACCAGCGCCATGAGCATCAAGTCGGGCATGCCGGGTCCCTATGCTGGACAGGCTGACGAGGGCTTGGCAGGCGGAGAGCGGAGCCTGCCGGACAGGACGGCGCCGAGGTGAGTCGCCTTGGGGAGGGAGCGCTTGGGTGGTTGTACTGACGTTCGGTTAGCACATTTGCTGGCGATGACACGACGGGTGCATCGCAAGGCCGCTCCTTCCCTCTCAGCGGAGGTCAGCATACCATGTCCGATGATAGTGGACGCTTGGGCGCCGATGAGACCGCCAGCCAATCCCATCTCGGCCGTGATGCTGGGATGGCCGGTGCCGCTGCGGCTGGTGCGGGAGCGTTGGGTTACGGGGCGAGCCAGTCCGGGTACCCAGAAGAGAACGTCTCGGGCACACCATACACCGACAGCTCACGCACTGGCGGCGCGTCAAGCTCTGCGATGCCGACCTCGGGCCTCGCTGAGCCGAGCACTTCTACCAGCGCGCGAGACTCCGAACTCAGACCCAGCAGCAGCAGTCCCACTAACCCGGGCAAGGTCCCCGGCGATCCCTTCGGATACCATAAGCCTGACGAGACGCCCGTCGAAGGGTACGTGCATCACACTCACGGCCCTCACTCCACCGACATGGCGAACCTCCTCGACCCGCATGTACCGGGCGAGTTCCCAGACGACAATGGCGAGGACCCGCATCAGAGTCTCTTGAGCGGCGGCAGTGCGTCTTCCGGTGCAGCTACCGCAGCAGGTGGTGTCAGCGCTGCGCCGTACTACGAGGCAAGCCGATCGCAGAACGAGCCGTATACTGGTGCAGCGAGCGGTTCGGAGCGGCCCATCACCACCACCACGAACACGACCTCGCGACCCAGCACCAGCGAAGGCGCGGCTGCAATTGAGCCGGAGCACCACTACGGCCGCGATGCTGCGGTCGGTGCAGGCGTTGGGGCTGCCGGCATTGCAGGCTACGAGGCACTCCAGGACCGCGACGACATTCCTCGCCGCGAGCAACCCATCATCGGCGACAGCACATATCCCGCTACTTCAGCCACACTCTCTTCGCCGCCTGATCTGCCGGCAGAGCCGCAGCAGCAGTATGGGTATCAGTCGGCCGCACCGGGCGGCGGCGCGGCGGCTGGGGCTCCCGTCTACGAAGAGTTCACGGGCCGGGCGGATCCGCTGGGCAGCCACCCGCCGACCGGATCCTCCGCACCGTTGGCTACGGAGCGCGACGTGCCTGTGCAGTCGGAGCACCATTACGGTCGCGATGCTGCTGTGGCCGGCGGTGCTGGCGCGGCTGGGTTCGCCGGCTATGAGGCGCTCAAGGATCGTGAGGAGCCGGTGCAGTCTTCGCAGTATGCGGCGCCACCTACGAGCTCGTACCCGGAGACGAGCTCATACCCGGAGACTACGACAGGCTATTCGAGCTCTCAAGCATACGGGTCAAGCGTTCCAGGAGACCCTGCTCTCGAGCCCCGCGAGGAGCATCATTACGGCCGCGACGCCGCTATCGGTGGCGGAGCCGTTGCTGCAGGCGGTGCTGGTGCCTACGCGCTGCTGGATGATCGCCGTGACACGAGCCCGGTATCTCAGGCCCCTGGACCGCACGACAGCAACATTGCAAATGTTCTGGACCCGCGGGCTCAGCGTGAGCCGGCGACGATGAGGGATAGCACGACTGCTGCCCCGTATCAGAGCGGTATGGCCAGTCGGGCCGAGCAAGAGCCTGTTTACAAGCAAGACACGCCGAAGTACGGGCGCGATGCAGCGATTGCAGGCGGAGCGGGTGTCGCTGGCCTGGGCGCGTATGAGGCCTACGAGGCACGCGAAGCTCCTGGGACCGGTAACAACCTCACCTCGGAGAAGGTGGACAATTTCCAGACACTGCGCGAGCACGAGTACGGCCACGATCGGCCGCAGGCGGCTACCCAGCCCCTGGCTCAGGAGCAGCACCATTACGGTCGCGATGCAGCCGTCGCGGGTGGAGCCGGGGCTGCGGGCGTGGGCGCGTACGAGGCCACCCGGCCGGATAGCACGCTGACGCCCCAGAAGGTCGAGAACTTCGAGGCGATGCGTCAGCACGAGTACGGCCAGGACATGCCGAGGACTAGTGCGCAGCCGATCGCGCAGGATGAACATCACTACGGTCGTGATGCGGCGATTGTTGGCGGGACCGGCGCGGCTGGCTACGGTGCATACGAAGCGACCAGACCAGACAACACGCTCACCCCGCAGAAGGTCGACAACTTCCAGACGCAGCGGGCGCACGAGTACGGGCAAGACTTGCCAACGACTCAACGAGACCCAACGACAAGGGCCGCGGCCGTGTACGAGACCGCCCCGGTAAAGGAGCAGCACCACTACGGCCGGGACGCCGCAGTGGTTGGCGGAGCCGGAGCCGTAGGCGCCGGGGCGTACGAGGCCACCCACGCCGACAACACGCTGACGCCGAGCAAGGAGGAGATCTTCCAGGCGCACCGCGAGCACGAGCACGCCGTGCACAAGCTGGAGAAGACGCCCAAGCAGGTGGAGAAGCACGACCGCGAGCTGGAGAAGCTGCGGGAGAAGGAGGCGGCGCACGGCGGGGACCACGGGCACGCGGCCAAGAAGGAGGGGCTGCTGCACCGTATGATGCATCATGGGTCCAAGGACAAGCATGAGAATGAGCATCCGGAGGGACAGGTGGGGATGGTGACGGAGCCGCACACGGGATTGCCGATGAATGTGGGTAAGTATGGCACTGGGGAAGGCGGGACGGACGGCGCGCGCACGATCGAGGGGTATAACCCTACGCGGCAGGAGGTGCTCGGGGCGGAGGACCCGCACGCGAAGGATGGGATCGTGATTGAGCCGCACACGGGGCTGCCGATGTAAGTGCATCCGTCGTTGCTGCTCGGCGTACAGGTATGGATGAGATGCTGACGGTCTGTTTGCAGGAATGTCGGGAAGTACGGGACCGGTCAGGGTGGCACGAATGGTGCGCGCACGATCCCCGGCGCGCACGAGGCGGATCCGTCGGTGGGCGCGGATTATGGTGACATTGCGAAGAAGAATACGATATACTAGGCAGGTGGCGCTTGTGAACCCGGAGGGGGCGGGCAGTGACGAGGATGTGTAATGTTCGGAGGCGGGTAGTGCATTGCGAGCGTATAGCTGGAGCTGTTGATACATGTAGCTGATGATACGATGATGTCTCCACCAGCATATACTCTGACCGCCGGGACGGAATTGTAGAGAGGTGCTCTACACGCTGCGTGACGGCCCCCAGTAGTAGTGACTCCCGATCGTGCACGGAGTCGAGGTGGGAGCTGCCGTCCTTTCCCGGGTGCCTCGTGGGTGGCCTCATCGGGCGCACTCATTTCGAATCAACATCAAGTCATGGCCACCTTCGCATGGCCACCTCCGTGCGAGTGTGGCCGGACGACGCTTTATGGCTTTGCTGTGGTGTTCGTCGCTCGGCCTCACTCGTCATCGTCGGCCTGTACGAAGGGGTTCTCGATCTCCTCGCTACCGTCGACGGGCGAGATCAGCACGAGCAGCGTGCCGCGCGCGACCAGCAGTCCCAGGGATCGCGAGCTGGTGTTGCCCTCGTCATCTATGCCAAGTCAGTCTGGTTGGCAGATTCGTCGCAATGGAGCTTCCCGTACCTCTCGTCACCTCCTTGACGTTGTCCAGGACCAGATTCATGAGCTGGTCGTAGCCTTTGAGCGTTCCGGTAACTGAATCTCGTCAGAACTGAGCATGAGAATGCCAGCATACGAAGAGAGGGTACCTTCTCGGCCGCCATTGAACTTCACCATAATCTCCTTGTCCATGTACTTGGTCAAGTCAAGGATATTCTCCTTCTTGCGCTCCGCGCCCTGCGCTTGGCTTCCGCCCCGACCGCCACGCTCGCCGCCACCGCGCCCACCGCGATCGCCGCGATTGCCGCCGCGGCCGCCTCTGAAGTTGCCTCGCTCGGACATGTCTGGGTTACTATCTCGACATTGCTCGACGTAGGGCTTCAGGTGAGGTTGGAAAGCGTGGTAGAGGCACGTGTTTGCTGTATGCCAAGCGTTTCTTCGTCGGCACGGGCGGGGCGCCCGATTGGGCGCGGGCGGGACTAGGCTGTTTCGGTGGAGGGGTGCTGTGTCGATGTCGCGTCTGCATCAGACGTTCGGATGTCTGCTTGAGACTGCTTGACTTGACTACGATGCTTCGCGGAGCATACGCATTCGGCCCGATCGAGCGCTGCCTACGCGCTTCGAGAGACACCCCAAACAGGTGAGCAGGACGACCGCTGTCGGAGCGGGTGGAGGCCGAGCAGCTGCGCCGCCTCCGCGCTCCCGCAAGCCCCGCTGGTGCCGGCAGTGACCTGAGCCATTTCCTGCCTTGGTCCTCCCCTTTCTCCCTCCTCCCCTTCCACCCCATCCCTCAGACAATCCACTCCGCCATGGACACTGCACCACCCCCACCGCCGCCGCCGCCCGACATGGCCGCCAAGCGCAAACGCTCGCCGTCCGAGTCTGCGCCACCGCCGTCCGCGCCGCCCGCCAAGGTGTCCAAGACGAGCACCAGCAACGCCCTCAGCATCAACTACCTCGCCCGTCACACGCAGGACGATCTGCCGCTGCTGAACAAGGAGGACACGATTCCCAACCTGCTGCAGCTGCTCAGCGCCTACAACAACGTGCTGGATCGCCACGAGTCGCTTGCGTCGAACCTTGGCGCGCGCCCGCTCGGTCCTATCTTGATCAAGCGCTTCGAGCGCTGCTTCGACGCTCCGCCCAATGTGGTGGCGTCGCACCACAAAGGCGCAACGGCCGTTGCCGAGGACGTCGGACGTCAGATCACCTGGTTGGAGGTGATCGAATTCGCACGCTCGCACCCAAGCCAATTCACGCTGAGCACCTTCTCCGAAGGCAAGAGGGTTTGCCAGTTCTACTACCCGCAGAAGCAGCTCCGCGTCCAGATCAGCGAAGAGGACTTCTTGTTCATCAACAGCGGGCGCTGCCAGGAGCTCATTCCACCGCTGCCGATCTGGGAGGACGAGGAGAAGGAGGTGGGCACTTGTGACGTGCTCGAGACGAAGCTCAAGGAGCTCACCAACCTGGCCGACATGGTGGCCGCACGTACTCGGCAGCTCAGTCACAGGCTGAAAGGACGGCGAGCGGCGATCATCGAGCGCAGAGCAGACGGTGGCAGCGGGACACCCGCCAAGATCGGAGCCCAGCAGACGACTACGGCACCACCTTCGTCTGGCGGTGGCTTTCTGGCCGTCAATGCTGGCCATGAGAAAGCCGTCGGCGAATTCGACACCAGTGGTAGCTCGTTCGCCGCAGTCCGCACGGAGCTCCTGAAGCATTTCGAAAGCCTGCCGCAGAACCACGGCAACCCTCGTCCGCACTCCAGGCATCACTCCACTACACACGGCGATCATGCGGTCCAGCCTGGGCCTAAGCCTGTAGAGCCCATGCAGACCTTCGAGGGCGCGTCAGACAACTCTTCCCTCTCGCCTGTCCCGACGAACCTGGCCGTCGATCCGCTCAGCTATTACGTCTCGGACAGCACCCCTGCTCCTGCCGCGTCTCAGAATCATACGTCAAACCATCATCGACCCTCAATCAGCACCGGCGGAGGACACGCGTATGGTGCGAGCTCGTCAAGCTCCAAGCACAACTTCAGCCGGCCACTGCCCCCGGCTCTCGAGAGCAGCCAGCCATTCCGACCGCTCTGCCAGGCTCATATGGACGGCCTACCGCGTGGCCACCGTGTCATGCCACCATGCGATCGATGCCGACGTCTGCGCATGGACTGTGTCAAGAACCTCACGTCATGCGCGGGATGCACGAAGAAGCACGCGCGTTGCCATTGGCGAGAGGTCTCGCGCGAAGAGCTCGGCGATCTGGATCATCTCATGGACACTGTAGACAATGGTGGTGGGTCATACGCCGCGGAGGGTGCGAACGGATACGCCAACGGACTCGCCGTCGAGGACTATCAGAGCGAGAGCGACGACGACGACAGCAACCCGCTGGAGGACCTCGAGGCGCTGGGCGAGAAGGAAGAGCAGCGGGAGAAGGAGCTCGCGGAGCGTGCGAAGGAGGACGAGGATGGACTGCGCAATGCCAAGGAGCTCGCCCGCCAGGGTCGCGAGGTGGGCACGTACACTGTGCCGGAGCAGCGCCCCGAGTCTTCCGTGACGGATGCCGCGGTGGACAGCATTCAGGTGCCCGCACTTCAGCCGCTTGGAGCAGAGACACCCAACGGCGAGGTTGCGAAGTCCACCGAACCTCACTACATCACCCCAAGCGCGGCTCAGCCGTCTGTTGACAGCAGCAACGCCGCCGAGACGGTCAATGGCACGCACTTGAGCGCGCCCGCGGTACAGGATGCGAGTAGCACCATACCCAGCTTCGTGCCACTCCCGGCGGCGGCGCCGAGCGCCATGCTGCCGTCGCCATACAGCGGCTTCCATGCGGTCAATGGCAACACGGCCGGAGCGGACTGGCGTGGGACTTAGCATCTACCGCCAGGACGACTCGAGAAGCGTACCGGCGGCTTAGTGGGCCAGTTGCGCGGTTGTCAGCGGGTGTTCGATGGCGAGGCATGACGGACTGCAGCTTCGGCGGCATTGAAGGATCACGCATGGCACGAGCGTGTGAAGGATTCGGCCGGTCAAGGCTTGAGACATGGCAGCTCTGCATGACGGACGGCAGCACGAGCGTTCTGGCGATCGGCTGTACCTTGCACTCACATAGTCACATAGTTGCCACCATCACTCACTCCGTGAAGGCGAACTCGCGTTACGGTCAGCGCGTTGCCGGCGGAACGAGCTCTCCATGGGGACCAACAGCTCCATCTCTTCCGCCTGCCTCTCGGAGTCCGGATCTCTTGCGCGCCACAGCTCTGTGTAGTCTTCAGGAACTCATGAACTTGTCGCTAAGTCTATCGCCATCTAGCCGTCGCACGCTTCGGGCAAATGCAGGAACCCTTCGCTCCCTTGGCCGCACATCCGGCGCGACGGACGAAAGGTGGCAAGCTTCCACTGACGTGCGCGCCGCTGTTGCTTGACCGATGCGAGCACGACAGCGGCCCCCGCACACTTGTCCGCGTGCGGGCAGGACAGGCTGTGGAGTGGTTCCTAGAGGAGCGGGGCCGCTGTCTTCAGACTTCTTCCACGGAGGGTATCCATGTGTAACACTCGATGCCATGGCTACACGGACCAATGACGGGAACAGCAAGGGAACGATCGGCTCGACATGATGTAGGAGCCGGCTGCTGCTGCTGCAGGTTCGTATTGACTGTGCGGAGCCCTTTTCCCGCAGCCCTGCAGAAGGGGGTGGGAAGGGGAATGATTAGACGGGACACCACCGCGAGGGTGAGGAGATTCGCGCGCCTGCGGTGCTGTGGGGCGCTGTGGCTTCTGGCATGCGAGACCGGGATGCGGCGCTTCTTGAAACGGGTGGCAACGTGAGGATGGCGCAAGATTTGGGGGCGGGCCGGTATGTTGATCAGGAACGCGCAGGCTCGCAGCAGTAGCGTCGCTGGGAACCAGAACATACTCACTGCAACAGCGTACCTGACTGCTGGCGACTGGTCGCCGATATCGCTGTGCAGACGTCTAACGATCATGACCATCAGGCATACGAACGGGCTCATTGCCTCCAGGTGATCGGCGGATTGGTCTGAACGACAGCAGGTGACAGATTATGGCGCACATACTTCGGTCTATGATTGTTTGCAAAGCTCGGTCCCGCCCGGACTGGGTGTGCTGGAAGGAGCCGGGGAGAACGGGGATGGTCCCAGTAGCTGATATGCCGTGTAACGTTGCATGTCGAGCGACTCCGGCAAGTCGGGCGAATGTGGCGACGCAGGAAGTCCTCGATCAACGTGCCAGCGTCGACTGATGCCAACTGTGCAACGAGTTGTCGTCGACACAAGCTCTACCGACGCCGTGAGGCAACACAGTTCAACTGTCGTTGTCCGGACGGGCCCCGACATGCCCCAGCGGATAGCTGCATGTGTAGATCGAGGCACACGACTGCGTCCTAGACACAACAGATCAAGCCCCCACAAGCCACAGCGACCTCACCAGCCCCAACACGGACGAGGTGTGTGTGCCTCGAGTGCAGCCTCAGTTGAGGTCGGCGAGACTGCAGACGTCCTGTGCGGGCTCCGCTTTTTGCCCCCATCAGCAGGACCCTGCGATAGTTACGCAAGTCCTCCCGAGGGAGACCTCGTCCAGTCAGTTCGAAGACTCCCGTGCGGTCGGCACATCGAGGTGAGCAGTGGCCACAAGGTAGTCCTGCGCGAGGGTCCGCTCGCTGCTCGATCTGTTGTTGACGAGCGTCTGTGCGGCGACGAGGATGTCGGTCGGTGCAAGGAAGCCGTGGCAGAGCGCTGCATCAAAATATCAAAACATTGGGACGCTCGATAAGTCGACTGGAGTCGTCGAAGTGACACCTCCTGATGACTGACATCCTGTTGTACGGAGAACAGTGTCGTCGCCGAGCGGGATTCTGGCAAGCCCATCCAGTGAGTCCGATGGCGTGCATTCCTCGATCGAGACGTTCCAGAGGCTGACGCTGCAATGCGAATGGGCTGCCCACCCTCTTTCCAGCAGCCCTCCCACTGCGCGGAACCGACGCGGCGGGACCCTCTCGCTGCCGTACTAAAGGGTGTCTGCAAGGCCGCCGTCTTGCACGCACGAGTACTTATCCTCCGCAAGGCACCTCTTCTGCAGCACTGCAGCGTGCCCACCCTCTCAGTCTCGGTCGCTCGGCGGCTGTTTGTTCGCTGTTCCTGAGGCCAGACCCGTTGTAGAGAGCTCGCCTCGTCCCTTGCGCCTGGACAACAATCCAGAGACACCCGTTGGAAATTACTCGCCGGACATCGCGGCCTTGGCCGTCGGCTCTTTGGAGTGTCTTGGGGTACGCTTGTACCTGGCATTCGACATGCGTCGGGGGTTCGCTGACACGGCCAGTGGCGACTCAGAGCCCGACACCCGTTCAGAGGACCCTGACTTGGAGGCTCGCGATGTTGCGAGAGCTCGACCATGCGAGCATGCAAACGCTGCACGACGGTACGTCGTCCAGTCCTTTTGATCGTCAGTCAACGGTCTTGCATCGAAGCAAGACATTGAAAAGCCACATACCTCCTCTAGCAGCTTTGTCAAGTGCGCCGTCCGAGCATCATCGTTTCTGACGCCCTTCTCTCCGCAGCAGCCGACTATCAACACCGTCAGCCTGGTTGGTCTGATACCTGGTCAGCAACGTGCTTCATCTGCTGACCGTGTGAACAGTCTACGGCATGTCTGACAACACCCCGTCCCGCCTGTTCGTCCACACGGGCATGCCACCCGAGCAATACACCAACGCGCCTTTCTGCGTGGGCCCTCTGACTCCGCCTCCCTCGGCACACGAAAGCCGTCGCGGATCCTTGGCTTACAGCAATCTGTCGGACGGCGGTTACAATGGCACCGGCGCAGCGTGCGCGCTCTCACAGCCTGCTACTCCTGCCCACAACCTCTCATTTGGACCGCCCTTCGAACAGCAATGGCGACAAGCGTCGCAGACGCCGCAGGTCACCGCCGGCTACCACCACCACCACCCACATGCCATGCTCGATACAAGCTACTCGCCAAGCTCGGCCAGAGACGTCGACCGCGGAGGCTTCCTTCCCCTCTGCGAAGGGCTGGGTAATATGGGAGTGAACGTCACTTGGCCGGATGTGCAGCCCGATGGCTGGAACTCGCAGAGTCGGAGCCTTCAGAGCCAGTACCCTGGGCTGACCTCAAGCCTGTTTCCCAGCCAACTCTCGCTCGGACCGATCTCCCACGAGGAGTTGTATCGCTCGGCCATGGGTCTCCACATTGACACGACCCCCACGGCTAGCTTCACCTCGACAATGGACAGCGCTTATGCCAGTGGCCTGACGACGGTCGTACCGTCGGAGCTATCTCCTGGTGATCAGTACGTCAACATCGTGCACCCGAGTATGGCGTGCAGCAATCCGAATGGCGGCCGAGAGAGCTTCCCCACGAACTTCGGTTCCACCACGGCTAGCTTCGCCTCCTTCGAGTCAACGACATGTACCACGCCGGAAGACGCATACAGCTACCCGGACGACGACGGCTGGGAGCACGTCGTCAAGGCCGATCACCCAAGCCCTACTCCCGGTGCAGCGACTCGTGGCCAACGACCCGCCCGACGTCGCCACGCGAAACGCAGCCGACCCCGCCAGGCCCACCGGTCCTGGGTCGGCGAGGCCTTCGACATCGACATCGAGGACCGCGCCTACGCCCTCTGGGACTCGGGCAGCCTCGCGGCGGGCAAAGCCCAGGCAAAGAAGCCGCACGTCTGCCCCATCACGGACGAGAAGACCGGGCGGAAGTGCGAGGCGGGCTTCGACCGCAGCGAGCACATGAAGCGCCACATGGCCAAGCACAGCGGTTCGCGCCCTTACCTCTGTCCCCTGCCGGACTGCAAGCACACCAAGGGCATCGGGCGGGGCGACAATGCCAAGGACCACTTCAAGACGCACTTGAAGGCCACCAAGACAGGCCGCCGCAACTCGCACTTCAAGTGGCCGTTCGTCAAGGCGGCGCTGCTGCAGCAGTACACGGACGAGAAGATCGCGACGAACCTGATCACCAACATCGAGCGCTGGATCCGGACGCCGACGAATCGGGACGCGGCGTGCCAGCGGAATCGATATGGCGAGCCCCTGACGGAGCGCGATCTGATTGAGATGGAGCTGTGACGGCGGCACGGCGGGCTTGAGCTTGCTTTGGAACGGACGGACTTTTCGGATATATACCCTACGGCGGGCTGTTCTGCTGCTCCGGGACGTACGGTGGTGCGCTCGGTGGGTGTGCCGGCGCTTCGAGGCGGGAGCGGACTTGTCTTTCGGATGGGGGGAGTTGTTGTACTGTACCTCATTTGCTTATCACACGTCGTGGTAATGGATCGTTCGGGTGTCCGTCTGGTTGACGGCAGGGAGGATGATGCGCAATACGAACGGCCGCGGTATGTTGTACAAGGTAGCATAGGGGGCATGTAAAGTCACCGAAAAGGCAGATGTTCACCATGATTCCCAGGGAGTGATTTGGCCAGTACTGTCGTTGGATCAACATCGGGAGGGCCAGGATAAATGTTGTATTGGTGGCGACTTTACAGCACAGATGGTGGGACGCTGTCAGAGGAGTCATGCCATTTTCGGGATTGATACTGAACACATCACGCCTGCGATGATGTACTGAACTCATAAGAAGACACATGTATTGGTGGCACGCTTGGCACGGTGAGGTCCAATCTTGTGTGCCTTGATTGAATCAAGGGCGGACGGGCCGCTCCGTCGACCAATCGTATGCTCGGGATCTCCTCCACGCCCAACAAAAACAACCGGCAGCAGCGACGAGCAAACAAGTTTCCACTTCCCCTCCACATGACGACCACTCCACTCCATCACACGCAACCTCAAAGGCTACCCCTCTGAGTTGTCCACGACGTGAGTATCACCGCCCGCTCGCGGATACCCGCCCATGCCACCACCCCGATGCCGCAGTCTGAAGCCTCACCGAGGCCGATCCTCAAGCAGCAAGACTCGTACCCGGACGAGTGCGCCTCGCCGAGCTCATATCTGGGACTAAACTATGCGGCCTCGCCGCGGATGACCCCGAAGTGTAAGTCCGCACCTCATGCCAAGCCATGCAAGTCCACCCAGCAGGAGGGCGGGTTGCAGCAGTCCCGAATAAACTCCGCGCTCATACCTCATGGCTACAGCCGTCTCGATTGCACCAGAAGCCGAGCTCATCTCGCCACTGGTCCTGGGCAGGCAGAAGCCGGTCGACAGCCTCGACCTCGACCACGACAAGGTCCCGAGGAGGCCACCTGTCAAGGGTCCGGGATCTTATCGCCTGTCGGGCAGGCCTCCGATAACGTCTAGCCCATCACTCAAGCCACTCACCCCGGCCTCTGATGGAGCGAACGGGAAGCCCGGGCCGCAGTCAAAGTACTCGACCGCTCAAGTCGATCGTCTGGTCGAGCAGGTCTCCTCCTGGATCAAGGACGAGAGATCGAAACGCGCCCTCTTCGGGCCGGAGCAGAGCAGCTACTTCAACAGCGACGCGCCTGCAAACGAGCCCAAGTCCGTGGACTTTGCCACGCTTCCGGATCTCGACAAGCTCGAAGACATCTTCAAGAAGACGCTCAATGTCGACCGCTTGCAGGCACGTAAGAATGTCTCGAGCCTACGACGTCGGTCTTCAGTAAAGAAGCTGAGCCGTAAGGCTTCGAGTATCTCCTCAGACACGGACTACCACGAAGGCGAGCCTCTCGTCCCCTCGTGCGAGGCCATCTTAGACAACTCGAAGACGCTCTCCTACACGGGAGGCGCCTCAGACGAATCGGATGTGTCGAGTGGAGATGAGCTTGCCCGCGTCTCGTCCTACCGTGACCAGGACGCGTGGGGTCGTTTCAAGATGGAGATCGTCCGGCTCACGCACACCCTCCGCCTCAAAGGATGGCGTAAAGTACCGATGGACATGAGCAACGCCATCAATGTTCAGCGTCTGAGTGGTGCATTGACCAACGCTGTGTATGTCGTCTCCCCGCCCGCGGATCTCCCACCTCGCGAGGAGCCTGCCGCCGACGGCAGCATCGTGCCACGAACACGAAAGGCACCACCGAAGTTGCTCTTGCGTATCTACGGCCCGCAGGTCGAGCACCTTATCGATCGTGAGGCGGAGCTTGCCATCTTGCAGCGTCTCGCCCGGAAACGCATCGGCCCTCGGATGCTGGGGACCTTCTCGAACGGACGTTTCGAGGAGTACTTCCACGCTGCAACTCTGACTGCAGAAGACATACGCAATCCGGATACTAGCCGCCAGATTGCGAAGCGGATGCGCGAGCTGCACGATGGCATCGAGCTGCTGGACCAGGAGCGCGACGATGGGGCCTTTGTGTGGCGCAATTGGGACAAGTGGGTGCAGCGCGTGGAGCAGGTGGTGTCATGGCTCGATACCGAGGTGATGAAGCTGGAACCAGGTGCCAAGCCGAGCGGCGCCGAGTCCTGGAAGCGGCGCGGCCTGATCTGCGGATTGCCCTGGAAGCGCTTCCTGGAGGTGGTCGAGCAGTACCGCGTCTGGCTGTACGCGCAGTACGGCGGCCGGGAGCAGGTCAAGGACAAGCTGGTGTTCGCGCACAATGATACCCAGTACGGCAATATCCTGCGCTTCGTCCCCAGCGGCGAGTCGCCACTCTTGGCACCCGCGAACAGCCACAAGCAGCTCGTGGTCATCGACTTCGAGTACGCGAGTGCCAATCTGGCGGGCCTGGAGTTCGCCAATCACTTCACGGAATGGTGTTACAACTACCATGACACTCGCAAACCCTATGCGTGTAACGTCAGCCGCTACCCGACCCCCGAGGAACAGGAGCGCTTCATCCGCGCGTATGTGCGCCATCGGCCGCAATACAATTCCTCCACGCCGCTCTCTACGCCGGATATACAGCCCTCGAGTAGCACTCTCGCCGACCATCCGCACCGGAGATCTACAACCAGCATCTCGGGCTTCTTTCTGGACGCTCGCACACCCTCGGGTGCGCCGGGCGCATCAACCTCGACGTATGACCCGGCCGCGGACAAGACTTGGGAGGACCAAGAAATCGCGCGTCTGACGCACGAGACGCGCCTCTGGCGGCTGGCCAACACGGCGCACTGGGTCGCGTGGGGCATCGTCCAAGCCAAGGTCCCCGGGATGCCGGACTTCAGCCCGGCGTCGACAGGCGAAGAGGATGCGGAGGCGAACTTGCGGGATGAATTGGGTGAGGAGGCGGAGGAGTACCGCGAGCTGGCCAAGGAGGAAGGGGGCGAGGGAAAGCATGAGGAGGAGGAGACGGAGGAGTTTGATTACCTAGGGTATGCGCAGCATAGGGCCATGTGGTTTTGGGGAGATGCACTGCAGTTGGGGATTGTCAAGGCGGAGGACTTGTCGGAGGAGGTCATGGCGAAGATTAAGAGGGTGCCTTATTGAGCTGGTCTGGGGGGTCTGGATTCTCGCGTCTCGTGTGGGTGGCTGTGCGGTGCGAGTGTGGGCGGTAAGAGTGGCGCCACTCGCAGTGCAGAAAGACAAGGGGTGCGGAGAGGAGAGAGTTGGCCACTGCACAGGCCATATAGGGGCAACAATGAGACTGGCTTCTCGGTCTTAGCCACTCCTCTACCCTTGCAAGGCAGCGCGAAACCAGTCATCATTCGACAAAGGGCATCGTTCACCAAGCGGGATAGAGACAGAGCCGCGAAGCGCACATGCGGAGTATAGGTCGAGGTATCCTCACAGTAGTCCACTTACATCTTCCCTCATAATCTCGTGCTACCCACCAGAGGCTCCACCCCATTCCCCTCCACGCCCTCTTGGCCCTTGCCCATCTCCCACCCCCGGCCGCGGTACCGCTTCGGCCAGATCCCACTCTTGCCTGCCGCGAGGATCCCGTTCGGGTCCAGAGCGTCCTTGAGCCGCTCGTTGAGCTTCATCAGCGCATGGTCGTTTCAGCTGTACGTGCCGGCTACTTGGTCCATGAGCGCGAGGTGGGTGCGGTATCTGCGCCAAAATCCATCAGCTCACGTAATCACAGCGAGGGATACATATCGGGCAACTCACTCCCCATACCCCATCGCGGCCGCATCATCGATCATATCCCGCAGACAATCCATCGCCGCCTTCCGGCTCGCGGGCAGCGTCTTGTCGAAGACGATCTCGACAATCAGGTGCATCTCCCGCAGTCCCACGCAGAAGGCCGGGAACATCTCCACGCCGTACTCCTCCCGCTTCCTCTTGCCCAGCTGGATCAACGCCTCGGCGTCTTTGCCTCGAATTGGCGACACGGGGGAGAAGGCTACGTGCGCGCCGTTGGGCGTCCAGTTGCACCAGAGTAATTCCTCGAGGTCCGGCACGCCGGCGGCGATATTGTCGCGCGACCAGAAGTAGTTGTCCTTGGGGATCGTCGCGGGATCGATCCGTCGTGCGCCCGGGATGGACGTGAATTCTTTGTGGATGATGTCCAGCTTGTACTGCCGGATGTGCGCGGGGCCGTACGCCATGCCGTAGTAGACCCAGGCGCAGGCGCCGCAGGGGAGTTTGGCGACTTCGCGCGCGATGACGTCGTCAGGGAGCATGCCGGGGCCGGCGTAGAAGTCAGATTTGGGTCGGCCTTGCACGGCGAGGGTTTGCTCGGCGGAGCGGACTTGCGCAACGTTCTCCAGGATGTTGGAGATGCGGAGGGGGCGGATGATGTCGATCAAGGGGGCGAGGTCGGTGGAGTGGGCGAAGGCGTACATGAAGGATTCGTGGCCGTTGGGGTTGGGCATGAGGGTCAGGCCCATCTTCGTCACGATGCCCAGGTTGCTTTGGCTGAAGAGGCCGTCCTGGATCGGGCCGAAGCCGTAGGGGAGGGTCTGCCAGGTGTTGTTCTGGGGGAGAGCGCCCATGCCCGTGCGCACGATCTCGCCGGTGGGGAGCACGACTTCCAGCCCGGCGTGGCAGGACCAGTGGTCGCCATAGGGCGTGTAGCCCACGCCGCGGTCGAGGGTGTTGCCGATCACGCTGCCGCCGCCGAGGTCGGGGGTGTCGATCCAGAGGTGCGTGTGGCCTCTGGCTTGGATCTCCTCGTAGAGGGCGTAGAAGGAGACGCCGGGCTCGACGAGACAGGTGTAGTCGTCGGCGTTGATGTCGAGGATCGAGGACATGCGGCGGCCGAGGTCGATGACGACGCTGCCGCGGACGCGCGGGGCTGCGCCGCCGTAGCCCAGGTTGCGGCCCATGGAGATGGGAAAGATGGGGATGAGGTACTTGTTGGCCCAGAGGACGATGGCCTGGACTTCGGCGGTGGAGGCCGGGTAGACGACGGCGGAGGCCACGAGGGCGTCTTCGTGGGTGACGTGCATCATGTCGTGGGTGTTGGGGTGCTCCATGTACCAGCCGTTGTCGACCGCGGGCTTGTCGTTGAGCTCGACGTTGGACGGACCGAGGGCGGTGGTGATCTCAACGATGGCAGCATTGAAGGTGGCGCGGGAGACGCCTTGGGGGAGTGCGGGCTCGGTGCGTGGGACTTGCGAGGCGGCGACCTTGCGGCCCTGCCAGATGAGGGTCTTGGCTCGGCGGGCCTTGTCGAGGAGGCGGGTGGGGATGCCATTGTGGGCACCAGGGTAAGTGGGGGTCTCGGGGAGGTCTTGCTGGGGAGGAGGCATCTTGGCTGTGGTGGAGAGAGAGGAGATGGGGTGGAGATGGAGGAGACGGGGCGGAGGGGGAGGAGAGGGGATGGGATGAGGTTGGAAGAGACATGGGTACTTGGTCCTCACTGTGGCAAGCATCTATGCACGCAGCTCGCCACGCATCTGCCGTGCCACGTGCGGCTGCAGGTCTGCGATCGTGATCGACCCCACGGCGAACGACGTTGTGCTGGAGGAGAGACGAGGGTGCAGGAAGAGGAGGTGGAGATTCGGTAGTTGCGTGGTGGGCGGAATCTCGCCGAAAGCCCTAAGCGAGATCTAATCTTATCGGGGACATCTCCATCTCCATCGAAAAAGTACAGTCTGAGAGACTCTTGGACAACATCCTATCACCCGACATGGCGCCCATGATGGACGACGACTTCGTCCTGACACTCTCGGATCATGAAGAAGCTGTCGATGACGACGAGCTCGAGGAGTCCGAGCCCGAGGCCGCTCCCGCGCCGGCGAACGGGAAGAAACGCAAGCGAGAGGAGAAGAAGGGCGGCGCGGTGAAGAAGCGGAAGCCGGATGGGGCCAACGGGGAGGAGGAGGGCATCTTGCTCGACTTTGAGTTCGACGACGGCCGGGCGGCGGACTTGGCCGACTTTGACGGGTGGGAAGTGAGCGGGAATGGCACCGATTCCATCGCCGAGATCGTGGCCAGGAGGACGGGCGGGCAGAGTGATGGTGCCGCAGCAGACGTGGAGAAGGACGATGACGAAGAGTTGGACGAAGAGGCAAGCGAGTCGGAACAGACCGACGGAGATTCCGAGGACGATGAAGCCTTAGGATCCGAGGCGGACGCTGCTGCAGGCGCTCAGGACAGCGACGATGAAGCTGCCGTCAACGGCAATGCTATGCCACACGAGAAGCATGAGCAGCTCGCCACCTCAGTCCCGCACCTGGGCGACATGGCCTCCGACGGCCCCTCTGACATCGAAGAAGATGCTGCGGAAACCGCCAAGCAAGCTGCCTTCTTCGCCCCCGCCCTCCCCAACGACACCCCCAACACGACCTCCGGCTCCTTCACATCCATGTCCCTCTCCCGCCCCATCATGCGCGGCCTCTCGGACCTCAACTTCCTCGCCCCGACCCCGATCCAAGCGAAAGCCATCCCCGTCGCGCTAGAGGGCAAGGACATCGTCGGTGGTGCGGTCACCGGGTCAGGCAAGACGGGCGCCTTTATTATCCCGATCTTGGAGCGGCTGCTGTTCCGCCCAAAGAGAGTCCCGACGACGAGGGTCGTGATCCTGATGCCGACCCGCGAGCTAGCGCTCCAGTGTCTGGCTGTCAGTAAGCGGTTGGCGGCGCATACAGATGTCACATTCGGGCGAGCTATTGGTGGGTTGAATGCGCGGGAGCAGGAGAAGGAGTTGAAGTTGCGGCCGGATATTGTGATTGCGACGCCGGGCAGGTTCATCGATTTCATGCGCAACTCCCCAAGCTTGCAGGTCGACAAGGTGGAGATCTTGGTCCTGGATGAGGCGGATAGGATGTTGGAGGAGGGGTTTGCGGACGAGCTGAATGAGATTCTGGGCACGATTCCGAGAAGTAGGCAGACCATGCTTTTCTCCGCTACTATGACGAGCCGAGTGGATGATCTGGTGAGAGTGGGCATGCAGAGGCCGGTGCGGCTGCTGGTCGATGCGCAGAAGACGAGTGCATCGGGACTGACGCAAGAGTTCGTGCGGCTCCGTCCAGGCCGCGAGAGCAAGCGTCTTGGGTACCTGCTGTACCTCTGCTCGGAAGTGCACCGCGACCGCGTCATCATCTTCTTCCGCCAGAAGGCCTCTACACACCGCACCCGAGTCATCTTCGCCCTCTGCGGACTCCAGGCCGCCGAGCTCCACGGCTCAATGAGCCAGGAACAGCGCATCAACAGCATGGAGGCCTTCCGATCCGGCCGCGCCTCCTTCCTCCTCGCCACCGATCTTGCCTCGCGTGGTTTGGATATCAAGGGAATCGAGACGGTCATCAACTACGAGGCCCCGCAGAGCCACGAGATCTACCTCCACCGCGTCGGCCGCACGGCCCGCGCGGGGCGGAAGGGCATCTCGTGCACCATCGCCGCGGAGCCGGACCGCAAGATCGTGAAACTCGCTGTGAAGGCCGCGAAGGCACAGGCGGGGGCGCAGATCCGGCAGCGCACCGTCGATCCCAAAGATGCGGACGCGTGGCAGGCCAAGTGCGAGGGGTTGGAGGGGGAGATCGAAGCGGTGCTGCGAGAGGAGAAGGAGGACAAGGTGCTGCAGCAGACGGAGCGGACGATCGTCAAGGCGGAGAACATGGAGAAGTTTGGGGACGAGATTGCGAGGAGGCCGAAGAAGACTTGGTTCCAGAGTGAGAAGGAGAAGGGGGAGGCCAAGGCCAAGGGGGCGGTGGTGCTGAATGGTGGGGAGGCTGGGGGGCCAGAGGGGAAGAAGGATAGACCGAAGGGGAAGCTGAGTGGGAAGCAGAGGAAGAGGTTGGAGGATCGGGATGACCGGCGGGAGGGTAGAGAGTGGAAGAAGGGCGCTGGGCAGGGAGCGGTGAAGTCGGGGGATAAGGGGAAGGGGAAGCCGACGTCGAAGCCGATGGGTAAGTCGGGTGGGAAGCCGGGTGGGAAGCCGGGGGTTGGAGGGAAACCTGCGAGTCGTGGGAAGCCGAAGGTGAGGGGCGGTGGGAAGTAGCCAGTGGACCGCTGTAGATGCAATGGAGCAACTCGCTAAGGTCATGATGCGAACTCTGGCCCCATCACTCCTAGGGCGTACCGCATTCAGCACTGCGTGGCTCAGCTCCGCGTGGGTATTAGTGGAGTTGTCACAAAGACGCCTGCACGCATGTCGCTAGTGGGCAAACACAGCTGACAATGACTGCCAGTATCACCGCCTGCCATAGATTCCTTCGCTCTCACCACGCTCCGAATCTTAAGCAGTTGGCGTGAGTGGGAAGACAGGAAACCACGATGCCCTACACCGCCCTCCAGTACCTCAACCTCCTCGCCCGATATAATCGCTGGCAGCGTATGTACACCTACCCACTGCACCGCGGCGATCGCCCTGGAGCAGCTTGCCGACTGCGAGCCGTGCAAGCCGAGACTGCTCGTCGATTAAGCAACACCCCGGAACATGGCCGCGGAATGCTAAATCCTTGCGTGGAGCGTGGAGTGCATGACAAGCCGGTATTGCAGCGGCGTATCATCATCTTCAAACGGACCGGGCCGGGGTGTGGGATGGATTGGTATGCGGGTGCTAATCCGCCATGTGGTTTGGAGGGTTGTCGGGTGTGCGGCGTGTTCTGGGAGTTGATGGTCGAGGATCTGGAGGACAGGTGCCCGGGGTTGGGCGGAGGAGGTGTCGAGCGTGCGACGTGACTCGATGAGGAGCAATTATTGCGGAAGGAAGAATCATGGCAGTGGCGGCATCGTCCCGAGGATGTAGAGGGTGATGATCGCGGACCGAGTGTACATGTTGTGGCAAGATCGAGTCGTCTACGTTCTCTTCGAAGCGACAGCGAGTCTCGATTCAAGTATGTGGCCACGACTCTGTATCCAAGCATGGCTTTCGGGGTATCGTGGCGTCGTCGTATCTCAATACAACAGCCTCAATCATCGTACACCTGCGCGCTGTGTGTCATCAGAACGCCACTCGCGTCCGCATCTCCAGCACCTTCCGCTCCACTTCCTTGACTTCCCTCTCGACCTCCGCCGCAATCTTCGCCTTGGCATCCACACCCAGTCTCAAGAACCCTTCACAGAGATCGCCGTCCACCACGCCTTTGACTGGAACGTAGTAACCCCGGTACATCAGGTGATCCCGGCCCACCAGACTCGCCGGCGAGCTGTCCTCTGCGCGTAGTAGCTGCTCCAGCTGCGTGAAGAACTCGACGTCTTCCCTGCTGACGAAGGGGACGAGCAGACCGAGTGTGCCTTGCAGGCCGGACCAGAAGAGGACTTCTTGCCCGCCGGCCACAAGAGCGGTGCGCTGAATGCTGAGCGGAATATCTTGCGCGAAGACGTGTCCGCGCAGCTCGAGACGGTACGGCGCACCGTTCAAGTATGCCCGCTCATTGACGATGTACCCGCCAATTCCTTCTTCGTCACTCTCCTTGCTCGCTTGCTCCGGACAGCGCACGACCCAGAGGTTCCCGAACTTGTCTCCGCCGGCCACTGTCTCGTAGTCCAGCATACTGGCAGTCGTAGTCCAGCGCTGGATCGTGTCGTCTGCGAAGGGTATCATGCGGTTGTGCTGCGGCTTGAAGACGACGAATGTCGTGCCCTCTGATACATCACCGACGACGAGCCGGTTGCCTGTGCTGTCTATGCTTACGATCTGATTTGGTACCACGGGACCTTTGCTCTTGGTGAGCAGTTGCTTCATCCCGATGTCGTAGATGTTCAACATGATGCCCACGCCTACCGCGAGCCGGCCGTGGAAGGCGTGGATGGCATACACCGGGGAATCCATCTCGGTCTTGTGCACGAATTCCATGGTCCGGCCGGAGTCGGTGAGCTTAAAGATGTGCACGAAGCCCTTTGGTCTTGCGGAAGACGGGGATCCGGGCGTCATGTGCTGGCCGGTGCCGACTGCGAGGTAGACTTCCCAATTGCGGCTTTCGAAGGGGATAACGGTGCAGCAGAGCGCGGCTTCGTTGTCCGCTAGCTCGATGGTGCTTGTCACTGCCTTCGTCTCCACTGGGTCGACGGCTTGGATGCAGCTTGCCCAGTGACCCTGACTGCGAGACAAGCCTACATGCCGCTCGAGCTCCAGCACCTCCTCCGCCGGCATCCCATCTTCTATCTTCACTCGCAGTTCGCCCTTCGTTGCCTGCGACAGTGTATTGCCATCGCTCTGCACCACATACCAAATCGAGCCCCAGGGATTCCGGCTCATGGCGCGCGGCGTATACCGTAGAGGCACCTCACTGCTCGCCAACCTGCCCTCCACACTCGGAATCCCGAAGATGAGCAAATTCTGGCCTTGGATGGCGCACAAGCCGTTCAAATGCTCGGAGACGAACGGCCGCGCAGCCTCCATCGCTTGGGCCACGAGGGGCGTGAGTGTGTATAATGATGAGTTTGGGTGGTTGTAGCCGAGCCATGGTCTTGACGAGCATGCCAGGACACCCTGCTGTCCTTCGTTGGCCTCGATGCTGACCGGGAAGAGGCGGGTGGGTCGCGCACCGAGGAACTTGGTGCGGACTTCGCCGAGCTCGCCGGTCACTTCGTCGATGATTGCCCGCAGATACAGCCCCGACTGCAGACCGATGTGGACGTAGTTGACTACCGTTCCGCTGCCCGGCTCAACCATCTCCACCACTTCGATGCTTGTCGGCACTGCGCTGAGCGCCTGTACACTGCGTGCCTCGAGCGGTGAATCAAGCTCGATACTCAAGACGCGGATTGTGCAGTCATCACAACCTACAACGGCGAACTTCGCCTGCTGCTGACCTCGAGGTGTCTGGCCTACACTCAACGCCGTGATCTTGCCGCTCATCTCGGGCATGTCTTCCAACTGGTTTAGTACGCCATCTTCGCCCATGAAGAAGAAGGCCAGCTCTGCACTGCTTAGCCCAAGGAGGAGCTGGTGTGCATTGGCAGATGCGGCGACAATGGTGCGGTTCGCGGGCGCGGGCCACTCGTTCACAGCACCGGAGCCCAGGATGGAATGCACACCTCGGGCGTGGACTTGGACAAGTGTGTCCTCGCCCATCTGTCCAGCGGTCACCGTGGCACGATTGGTGAGGAAGGTCGTGTCTTCTATCGTCTCAACTTCGTCACCTATACTCAAGACAATAGTCTTGTCGCCGTAGACGCTGGAGAGCAATAGGTAGGAGTGGTAGTCATCCGAGGCGCGATGCTTGAGGGACCACAGATTGTCGCAGGGAAGGTTACCGAGGGGTGAGCTGACAATCTCGCTGATCTCTAGGCCATGGCGGAGGGTCTTGAAGACGCTTCGGTTGCCGGTGCCTTGGATGGTGTAGATCTGGGGCGCGTCTTCGTTGGTGGGGTTGTCGACTTTCGTGCGCATGAGTGGGTGCATGCCTGGTAGTTCGACAGCGAGAGAGGTGTATTGGAGATGCCGAGGTGTAAAGTAGGTCGGCTCATACGCATCTGCTGGGTCCGCTGAGATGTCTTCGGAGGTGAAAGTGTTGTGTGGTTCCACTTCCGGGTCATCGGCGAGATCGTTGACGTGGTAGATCTTCGAGGGGCCGTTCTCGGCTGCGATGTAGATGTAGCCCTTTCGGATGAGCAGCATCGTCTTCGCAATCGGGAAGGTGTCGTAGTACTTGAGCACTAACCGCTCAGGCTGCGGTGGCGTTGATGCAGTCATCTCCATCGTCAGCTTGAAGACATCTCCGTCCTCCGTTTGTAGTAGAAAGAAGAATTCGTGGCGCGCTTTGGACAAGTGCAGACAGCCTGAGACGATGATGCGCTTTCGATTCGGGTCTTCGGTCGGCCCTTTCCGGCGTGGGATTGGTATGCACAACGGTGCTGCCTTGTCGTGCCGGTAGTATATCCGGTCTTCGCAGCACACAAGCACACCACTGGGTCCGTCCTGCCCGCCTGGGACGCCAAAGAGCATGTTCGCGGTATAGTCCACCATGTCGCTCCAGCTCTTCAGAACGTGGTTGAGACCTAAGTCCACAATGTAGTAGACGAGCTGCTTCTCCCGGCCCTCGTACATCTGTCCCGTGGGATCACCCTCCGTATCTGCGTAGTCGACCTCGAGTGCTGCGAACACCGGGTGATCCCATCCCGTATCCAGCGCGCAGACCGCGAAACACAGATTCGCCCAGCTGTTCGCCTCATGTGGTGAAGAGATGACGATCTCGGCCGAAGAGTTGCGATTGACGATATACACGACCTTGTTCTTCTCCGCCGACGCCAGCATACAACATCGTCCCCGCGGGTCACTCGCGAGGTATTGTCCCGGCACTGTTCTCCTAACACCTGACTTGCCAAACGTCTCGAGATGCACGCGCTTGAACGCATTCTTTTGCGCGTCATAATTTACGAGCGCTATGCGTCCGCTATCACTCGCGATCACCAGCTGATCGGTCGCGGTGCCCGGGATGCGGAAGGAAGTGACGCCGCGAATGGTTCCGAAGACATCTTGATCGCAGACGGTGACGAGCTTGACCTCGCTGCGGTCCTCGTTCTCGGTGATGCGGTGGAGGTAGATGCGCTGGCCACGTGCCTCGAAGATCTGCTGGTCCTGAGTCTTGAGCCCGGGGACGCTGTTGCAGGTGCAGGCAGCGGTGACGGCGGAGGGGGCTTGCAGGGTGAGGGAGTAGAAGGCTTGGTTCTGCTGGACGTTGCTCATGGCGGAGATGTGGGTGCGCTCGAGGCGCGAAGCTGATGCTGTCGCAAAGAGAACCCGATGTCGAAGTTCGGAGAGCTCCAGCGGCGCGAGTCAGGTCTCGAATGCTGAGTCAGTGGATCTCCCGAAGGGGATGTACACGCATCTGGTGACGATTGGGATATGAGCGGGTGTTGTAGGGCTACGTGGGAGTGACGGGCATCTCACCGCCATGGCGTCGACGAATGTCTGCAGCAAATGTCTGAGAGAGGCCTCTCGCTCCGCCAGACAATTGCCGAGCGTATCCCGCCGTACATTTGCCGCCGCGGCAAGCAAAGCACCGTCCACTGGTAAGAGGATACACAATGCGACTCGTCAGCGAGCTCCCGCCGCGGGTGCGGTCGTCAACAAAGCCGTATCATCACCAGCGCCGCCATCTTACCAGGTTCCGCGTGGTCGGCGAAGCGATATCGAAGCCGCGGCCGAGCGCCAGCAAGACCAGCGAGTCCTGCTGAAGCCGAACAGTACGGCGAATGCTACAACCATCTCCATTCGAACCCGTGGCTGATCTTGATTAGACCTCTTCCACTCCTATACCCACTCTCCGTCCCCGCAAATCCGCCAGCGCGCGGCATTCATGCGACAGAATGCCTACTGCCCACACCCCGACCACCAACCCACCCGAATGCCAACCTCCCCGCACGATGCCGAAAGCAGAAAGAGCGGCGGTGCGATGCCTCCGCGACACGTGAGCCACGAGTGCGCGGACTGCGGCATCCCGGTCTCCTGCTGCGTCGACCACTTCGTCGACGACTACGCCTCGCACCTCGAGATCTGCGACCTGCTTCGCCAGATCAACGAAGATGACCACGATCTGATGTCAGGGAGATTCTTCCCGGAATTCGAGTATCCCGGCTCGCAGATCGACGAGGCGCAGGTCAACATGACGAATTGGGATACGCTGCTCTTCAGCAGGGAGTTCAATGCGGTGAACGAGGAGAGGCCGCTGAGGCAGGTGACAAGATTGCTGACGTACCCGATCACGATCGGGAGTGTGTTGCATGAGCTCAGTCCTTATGGGTTGAAGGACCGGGTGACGCCAGAGGGGCTGAGAAGTCTGAGTGGTATGGCCGGATACCAGCGTCTCAATCCCGCAGCACGCATGAACACTGACACATTGTAATGACAGCTCTCCGCTACACCATGCACCCCCCTCGCTCCGGCGCTGGCATCGACATCAAAGGCCTCCGCCCCAACCCACCGCCCGTCCGCCTCTTCATCCTCGGCGCCCGCGCCGAGTCCAGCCTCCCGCGCGACGTCTGGCTCCAGCTCTCCCACCTCTTCCCCCGCTCCACCTTCCACTTGGTCTTCATCGGCCCGGAGGCCATGAGCAATCGCGACCACGAGTTCCCGCTCCCACCGCGCACGGCTGCGAATCCCTTCGGTGCGATCGTCGAAGACCGTCTGGGCGGGCAGGCGAAGATCAGCACCTACGTGGAGTACTACCACACTCTGCATGAGGCGCAGCATTTTGCGCCCTACGACCCGTACTTCGACGCCTTTGTGCTGTTCCATCCGGGGCTCGGGCATCCAGCTAGCTCGCACGAGTGGGCTTCTACTCTCCCGCAGCTGCTGGAGACGAAGTGTCCGATCATCTGCACGGGGTACACGGAGTTCGACATGGAGCGGGATATCGCGTGGGTGAAGGAGCAGAGTGGGAATGAGGCCGACCTGCTGTTACGCCCGGGAGAAAACCTTTTCAGGAGTCTGCGGTGGGACTTGAACGATGCCGATCCGGGAGACGTCAGCTGCGGAAATTGGGGTGTGTGGGCGTTCAGGGGGAAGAGGTACGAGGCGGATGAGTACCGCGGGAAGAGTAGCGAAGGCACAGGGGGTTGGGATAGGTAGAGGGGTGCAGGATTCAAGATAGAGTACTTGGCCGGGCAAAGCTGGTCCTCACGCTAACTGGTCTTCGAGTCCCGTAATCACCCAACGTCCCACCATTGAATCGCCAGCGACAGCAATCGCAACACAACCATCGGCCGTGTACCGGACCTCGCTCCATTTACTCTCGGACAGTATTCATGGAGCCGGAGTTTCTCGTCGAACCTGCGCTACGGAGAGCGTGCCTCGAGAGACGGAGGGCCATATGTACCAAGCGATATTAACTCAACCCCTCATGACCTGCAGTATCATCGACGTGCCGTTGTTATCACCGTGCCGCCTCGCGACTAGCCTCGCCGTACCGCCTCGCGGCCGCCCTCGCTGCCACCTTTACCACGGCCCTCGCCGTCTAGCCTCGCCGCCGCTACTCTTCCACTCTCGCCTCGCCGCCGCCCTCGCCGCCGCCCTCGCCGCCGCCCTCGCCGCTATCCTCGCCGCCGCCCTCGCCGTCTAGCCTCGCCGCCGCCCTCGCCGCTACCCTCGCCGCTATCCTCGCCGCCGCCCTCGTCTTCTGGCCTCGACACTACCCCTGCGACCGCTGCCGTCCCGCGAACTCGTATCGATCCCAACCGACTTGGAGTTGACGAGCTCCGGAGGGGCACGGAGTTTCTGCTTATAATGCGCCTCCCTCTTCGAACCGAAATCGCTGACCTACAACAGGCTTGGACCTACTAGCTCGACCGAGGGAGGGCATGCCGGTCATAGACTGGCTCCGGCTACAGTCATATCGCTCCTCGCAGCAAGGCTCTATGTAGCGCGTCTTCTCAATGGCCTTCCCGACCCTGTTTTCGCGGGGAAACAGATTGGTGTCTCGGTCATCCACCGCGCCCATACGCTCCACCGCGCTCACGTTCACACGCTCCACCGCGCTCACGTTCACACGCTCACACACTCTACCGCGCTCCATCGCGCTCTTCACCGCGCTCACGCACTCTACCGCAATTACGCTGTATTACCCGATCGCCCGTGCTTGCACACTCCACCGCGCTCTACCTGCCTCACGCTGCTTGCACACTCCACCGCGCTCTACCTGTGCTGACGCTCTCAAGCTTACGCTCTCAATCGCTCACGCTTACGCTCTGTCGAGTGTAACTAGTAAAAAGGTGGGGATGGTACAAGGGCAAGAAGAGGGGGACCGGTTAGAGGGTAGGGAGTAAGTGGACGCGCTCTCCACTCCATCGCTTACGCTCACGCTCTCCATCAATCATGCTCACGCTCTCGATCGCCGGCGCCCACGCTCTCCATCGCTCGCGCTCACCAGGGCTCAACAGCGCCCAACAGCGCCCCAACAGGAACCCAACAGCGCCCCAACAGGACCCAACAGGGCCCAACAGGGCCCAACAGGAACCGAACAAGGGCTCGAGAAGGCACCTAGAGCTAGACAGAAGCCCAACAGGGGCCCTGTTGGGCCTATTGGGCCGGTGCCTCAACAGGAGCCCAACAGGGCCCCAAAAGGAACCCAACAGCGCCCCAACAGGACCCAACAGGGCCCAACAGGGCCCAACAGGAACCGAACAAGGGCTCGAGAAGC
>JAWDJV010000170.1:0-31925 GCA_033119285.1 Teratosphaeriaceae sp. CCFEE 6253 | reverse complement strand
CTAGATTATATGCTCATCGTATCTGGCGAGCACCAGCGGGGGAAGATGGTACCACCTGCGCCACTGTGGCCGCATGCTCTAGCTCTTCAGCGGTTCATATATGTATATGCCTGAGGCCCTGAAAACCTCCTCTTGTCTTATAGCTTATGCCCACACAAACTCCATAAGATGGCCTGTGGATATGTCCGGTCAGAAATTCTAGACACTTTCGCACAGACGTCGTTCGAGCAGGGGTATCGAAACCTAATGCATTACCTAAAGCGGTAGTGATGTGCATATCTTATTCAATAAGCTGTAAGCTGGCATTAAGGTCCTCCAGCTTATAGAAATGATGGAAATTAGTGCGATAAGCTAGCTTATGCGGTATTCAGCCCGTCTTATTGATACTATCTTCCAACCTCTGCTATTTCTATCTATAGAGTGGTTTAGAGGCTAAAGCTCGAACAGGTCACCATAAGCTAGAACCCATAAGCTGGAGCAAGTATCTAGGGCGTGAGTACTCCTTAAGTACATGTAGCGGCCATACAGGTATGGAACACGGTTCCGAGGGGTCCATCAAGCGTCCTTGCTTGTTTCCACTGCCAAGTTTGAGACTGTGGGGAAAGTCAAAGCAAGCAGGGATCACATGCAAGTTCAGGGCACGGCTTCCCAGGCCATCGCCTTCATAGACCACACGTCTCGCTTCCTGTCTTCTTTCCTATCGTATGACTGGAGGAGTCTGAGGTTTCATGCCTGGTAACAACCACTCCGTCGACTCGCCGCATCCGACTAAGCCGCCGCCTGTATCGTCCTGACGAGGTGGGCGGTGCTGGTGAGAGGTCCAGGATCAGTACATTACCAGCAACACAAACATGTCGACCATCGACCCTGGCCTGGACAATAGCGTCAAGACCGCCTCGAAGGACCTGAAGGGGGCCACCGGCAACGATGTCGAGGACGACGCCGGCAAGCCCACCCCGGAGGAGCAAGAGGCCGAGGCCGAGGAGGAGGAAGAGGAGGACTACCGCGAGCCGTCGCATTGGTGGTTCGCCAGCACCGCGTCCCCCTTGATCGCGGGCACCTTCGGCCCGATGGCCAACGGCTTCAGCGTCTGCGCCCTGGCGACGACGTGGCGGGTGTACATCCCGCCGCTGAACACGGAGGAGCACGGCACGCCCATCCCGGACCCGCCCTGGCTGATCGCCATCAACGTCATCAGCCTGGCGTGCGCGCTGACGGGGAACGCGACGCTCCTGCTGAACATGGCGCGGCGGGTGAAATTCTCCGTCGCGCAGCCCATGACCATCTCGGGTTTCCTGCTGGCGGGGATCCTGCTCATCGTCGATATGGTGGCGTTGACCGCTTCCCCGACGTACTGGCTCCACGGGCCGAATGCGCCGGGGGCGAACCACGCGCTGACGCAGGCGTTCTACTATGCCATCTTCGCCGCGATCCTGTATCTTGTCATCGGCACGCTGATGTGCTTTACCGTCTACGGCGCCGTCAAGGGGCATTACGAGAAGGACTTCCGCCTCACCACCTCGCAGCGCACACTGATGCTGCAGACGATGCTCTTCATCGCCTACATCCTGCTCGGCGCGCTCGTCTTCCACAAGGTGGAGAAGTGGAACTACACGACCGCGGTCTACTGGGCTAACGTCACTCTACTGACCGTCGGCCTCGGCGACTACTCCCCCGTCACGAACCTCGGCCGCGCGCTCTTCATCCCCTTCGCCATCGGCGGCATCCTGATGGTCGGGTTGGTGGTCGGCAGTATCCGCTCGCTGGTCCTGGACCGCGGGAAGGAGAAGCTGGGCGCGCGGATTACGGAGAAGCGGCGGCACCACGCCATCCATAATGTGGATGGGCGGCGGCAGACGATCCAGATCTCGTATTTTGCCAAGGCGGACTTCAATACGGACCCTTCGCTTTCGCCCGCGCAGAGGCGGGAGGAGGAGTTCCGGGTGATGCGGAAGGTGCAGGCGGCCGCTGAAAGGGAGAGGAGGTACATGGCGCTGGCGACATCGCTGCTGTTTGCGCTGACGCTTTGGCTGGTGGGCGCGGCGATCTTCATGGTGGCGGAGAAGAACCAGAAGTGGACGTACTTTGACAGCGTGTACTTTACGTACGTCTGTTTGTTGACGATTGGATACGGCGGTGAGTCCATCACCAAGCCCTACAATCGTGACCGATACTGACTGCTCCAGACAAACACCCCGACTCCAACGCCGGCCGGGCCTTCTTCGTCCTCTGGTCCCTCCTCGCCGTCCCCTCCCTGACGATCCTCATCTCTAACATGGGCGACACGATCGTCAGGTGGTTCTCCGACCTCACCATCCTCATTGGCGAGATCACCGTCTTGCCGGGGGAGCAGGGCTTCCGCGCGGGCGCGAAAGCCGTCTCCGGTAGCCTGGTGAAGTGGGCGCGCGACAGTATGCAGCGCTTCACCCCGCCGGGCATCCTCGGCGATGTCCCCGCAGGACACACGATCCCCCACGCGAAGCGCGAGGCCGCGCACGCGCACGAGGCCGCGATGCTAGACCGCGTGGCCGAGCGTTTGGATACGCATATGCAGGCCGACGATCGTCGGCAGCCGCACGGCGACCGGACGGAGGCGCAGGCGCATGAGGATGTGCTGGAGCGGGACGTGCAGTTCTACCACTACGTGCTGGCGCGGGAGTGCCGCAATCTGCAGAAGCATTTGAGTGCTAGCCCGCCGAAGCAGTATGCGTGGGGGGAGTGGGAGTACTACCTGAAATTAATGGGGAATGAGGACGATCCGGAGGATTTCCCTGGGCAGCGGCAGCCGGATGTGCTGGTGCCGGCGCCGCTGCGGACTGCCGGAAGCGTGGAGAGCGAGAAGACAATCGCGGTGCATGATGGCGCTGCGGAGAGCAAACCCAGTTCTGACGTCGATAGCAAGGTCAGCCCGCCGGGTGACGGCGGTCCCACCGCGCACGATGAGGAGAGCGCAGCAGATACAGCGCAGACGGATGGCGTGGTGGGCCGGAAGACGGAGCTCGCGGAGTGGAAGGAGAAGCACGCCGTCCGCAAGCGGCTCGGACGGCACCCGGACAGTAAGAGCAAGCAGCCGCGCCGGCTCACGACGATGGATCTCCTGGACTGGTCCTGGCTGTCCAACAAATCGCCGCTGATGGGCAATCGGTCCGAGGCCGAGTGGATTCTGGAGCGGCTGTCGGCGGCGCTGGAGCGGGAGCTGAACCGGCAGCGGAAGGGGTATAGGCGGACGCCACCGATTCGGTTGAGTGAGGTGCGGCGGCGGTCGGAACAGCAGAGGAAAGAGGATAAGGAAGGGGGTGGGGAGGGCACGGAGGTGGGGCGCGGCGTAGATAGTCGGCATGGGGCGGGGAGGGAGATGCATGGGACGGAGGATGCGGCTATGAGGGCGGCGGAGTGAGTGGGGATGCGGGAGGCGTTGGTATCGTTTGCAGTGTCGTGGGTTGGGCAGGACCTTGATTGAACATGGGAGGCTGCACTGGATGTTGGGGAAGCGGCGTTCTGGATTCCAGAGATCCGCGTTGGACAGCGTTTGGAGTGTTCCTGGCGGGCTGTTGCTTGTATCGCCGGGAGCGGCGCTCTTGAGATACCCTTGTAGCGATACTGTGTAGGAAAGCGTTGTACATCGATGCCCATTGACGCACGACCGGGAATCACTCCGACTTCTCGAGCGACCTCAACGATTCTTCGGCCGTCCTCGTCGTAGTAGCCATCAGCTGATCGCCCGAAGTCGTGAGGAATAGCGCCATGAACTGCGAGCTCTTTGTGGTATCTGGAAGTGCGTAGAGTGTTTGCCCAACAATGATGATGCACATGCGTGACGATCCTCGGGGTCGAGATATCGGCACGGAAAATGCTACCCTACGTACGACACCGCGTTGCAATGCCCTCGTTGACTCCCACGCTCGCTCCACGGAGCCCACATCAGACCATAGCAGAGCAGTACGTGGCTGGAGTCTAGTCAAAGTTCCATAAGGCCTATTGGTCTTGAGCAAGCGTAGAGGTAGGCGCGAGTAGTTCACGGACCTGGCTGTTGCAGACCCTGAGAGATATTGTGCTTGCCAGCGTCTCAAACACATGCCGGGAGGTACACGAACCGATTGAGGACGCGCTCGTCACACATGATGTCGCGAAATGGGCGCGAGTCATGCGAGAACTAGTGCCGCTTGGCACCCACGAAGCGAGCCCACATCGGCCAGACTTTTCGCAAGCGCCGACGACATCGAAGCTGCGAGCCGGCGACTGAAGCACATCCACGACCACATCAACCTCCTCCGCCAAACACCGCCAACATGAGTACGTCGATGATGGAGCGGATCTACGAGATACGGCGACTGGCAGGGGACTAACGAATTGCGCAGCCAAGGGAACGGGCAGCTTCGGAAAGCGCCACAACAAGACGCACGTTCTGTGCAGACGCTGCGGTACGCTTGGATACACATTGGCGAGGAGACTCTCGTCGGGATACTGATACTTTTAGAAGGACAACGCTCTCTCCACGTCCAGAAGCACACCTGCGCCAACTGCGGATACCCGAGCGCGAGCATCAGGAAGTGTACGCTACAACCCCACCTCCGCAGCCACCCACGGCCGACAAGGGACGACCGGGTCTAGGAGACGCAGGACTGACGATGCCGCAACAGACAACTGGAGCGAGAAGGCGAAGCGGAGGAAGACCACCGGCACTGGGCGCATGCGGACACTCAAGACCATCCCGCGCCGGGCGAAGAACGGGTTCAGGACCGGCCTGCCGAAGGGCTCGCGGGGTCCGGGCTCGGCTCAGTCGTAGAGAGGCGGAAGCGATGATATGAGCTGCGAGTGGGTGTGAATGGGAGTTCCGGAGAGCCTGACGCACAACACCGAGACTGCGTGAGACCGCGGGCACGCCATGCTAAGTAGCTAGGGCGAGGGGTAGCGAAAGGCCAATGCGAACACATCTCCATCAGCCACTACCTTTCATGGCTGCTGCATGAGCGGCATGTCCGGTCTAGCAACTGAGGTAGGGTGGTGGCTTGCGCGTGGAGACTAATCTCACACCGCAATGGCAACCAGCACCTCTGATCACGACCCTCGATGACGACGAACGCCCGGCAATCATCGCATTGGACAAGCGCTCGCACAAGGTACGTGCCACCGAGCTTCCCGCATACACTCTCCTTCCCGCGCTGCTTCTATGATGATCTCCTACATTATCTCACGACGGTCGACATAGCGACAAGTTCGCCTTGATGAGATGGCCCTTGACCGGGCCCAATGTTCTGATATCCTTCGCGCGCGCTCGAGATTTCACCAGGTCGCACATCATGAGGCCGACGAAAGCTAATCGCCTCACAGAATTCCGGACTGCGATCTCGTAAAGTGACAAGCAACCACCAACCTGAGACTGAGCACAGACCCGGACTTCCCATCGATATGCTTATGTCGCGCTACCTGCCTGTCACTATGTGAAGCTGCTCACACCATCCTGATACTTCGCAAAGACATTCAACGGAAACGCCCGCGCCATCGCATAGTACCCCGCCTGATTCGGATGCAGATAATCCCCCGAGTTGTACATCGGGTTCAGCTGCTCCGGGTTCGCCGGATCCCTTACCACGGCATCGAAGTCGATCACCGCGTCAAACGCCCCACTGTTCCGAATCCACGCGTTCACCCGATCCCGCGTCGCCAGTCGCTCGGGCGTACTGTACGCCTGCGCCGTGATGTTCGAGCACACCGCCGTGCCATTGCAGACCCCGAACGGCGTGATCGTGGCGCCGAAGAAGGGGATGCCGAAGGTGTGCACGCGCGTGATCATTTGCTGGTAGGCTTGGATAATCCTGTCCCCCGTGAACGTCTGGTCCGCGGTTGTGTTGTCCGCGGTGCCGATGTCGTTGACGCCCTCGAAGATCATGGCGTACTTGATCCCGCTCTGCGCCAGGACGTCGCGGTCGATGCGGCCCAGGGCGTTGGGCCCGTTGCCGTCCATCAGGATCCTGTTGCCGCCTGCCGCTTGGTTCACGACAGCGATGTCCTTGGTCGGGCCGTACGTCTGCATGCGGTTGAAGAGCAAGTCGGTCCAGCGGCCGTTGGCGTTGTTGTAGCTCGCGCGGCCATCGGTGATGCTGTCGCCCACGACGGCGAAGGCGGAGTCCCGGGGCGGCAGCCAGGCCTCGACGGCGGAGAGGAAGTACCAGTGGAAGGTCGTGTTCGTGCTGATGTCCGTCAGGTTCTGCGCGGCCGTGTAGTCGCCGGCGCTGAGCCAGATCTGCGTGCGGCTGCCGGGGTGGCTGGTGATGTAGTTGCTGGCTTGGCCGTCGCGGAGGTAGATGGAGATGCTGAGGATTTGCCCGGCTTGGGTGGGGAAGTTGAGGGGGTCGGAGACGGCGAGGGCGCCGTCGGGGATGATGATGGATTCGTTGCCGCTGAAGGTCAGGGTCTGGAGGGTGGTGGTGTTGATTGCAGAGGCACCGGTGAGGTTCTGGCCGGCCTCGGCGATGGGGAGGGCGATGGTGACGTGCGTGATGGGCAAGTCGTTTAGGCCGAAGGCGTTGGAGAGGCGGATGCGAATCTGTTGTGCTGGGAGTGTCGTGCGGAGGGTTTGGCGGATCGTGCTGTTGTAGAAGACGAGGTTGGTCGAGTTCTGCCAACCATGTCAGTCTTGTTGTATGAGTTCCAGGGGCATGCTTTGGCTCACGAATGGCGCCGGTGGCAGGTTGGCGAACTCGGTCAATTGAGGCATGCTGGTCCACGTATCCACCCAGTGTCCATTGGTGGGGTTAGGAGAGATGGCCACACTGCCGTTGCCATAGCTGGGTGGAGCGCCATAGCTCGGAGGCGAGGCGATGGGGTTGGACAACACACCGGCGGCGAGGGGCACGAGTGCCGCAAGGTGCTTGGAGAGGAGCATTACGTGAGGTAGCGTTTGGGGGAGTACCGTGAAGCAGAGCCTACCTTCCTACCCTTCTTTTGACCAGCGCGTGCTCGTCCTCAAGTACAATGCCGTGTCGTCGATACGGTTCGCGTCGTCACGAACGGAACAATTTGTCCAGAGGGGTACCTGGCGACAATTGTTCCTGAATGCACGGCGTGAAGTCTCTAGCGGCTAAATGCGCGGTCGGGAGTGCGGCTGTTGTCGAGAGTTCAACAGGTGACAGGATGTAAGGTACTAGACACCGACCGCCTTCGCTGCACCAATGGCCGACGACTCCGGTAGCCCGAGGCGCGGACCGCGAGTACTCACCGCTGGCCGAATGGAATGGTGCGAAGTCGAGGAGTGGAATGGAGGGAGGATGAGGTGTCGTTGCCGACGGGATGGGATGAACGAAAGCGGCCGCTAACCTTTTTTGGCTGACCACTTCAGCTGCTCAACATCACGAATGGATTTCGTCTATCCATTCCGCATTGAGGAGTGGTGAAAGGCGCCCTACCTGCTTGTCGCCGGCACAGCCCACGACAGTACAGAAGCGGCAATCGTCGCCTCGGGATCCGAGTAGGTGCCTGAGATGATATGTATGACCGCTGAGCTCCCGCTACCACGACCCTGGATGGCTTCACCTCCCAGGTCCTCTCGCGGGTTGGTATGGCACTGGCCATCGATTAGCGACAAACCTTCCCCCTCGTCCTGGGCTGGAAACCGCTGGAAAAAGCTCGCTCGGTACTAAGGGACCCGTGAAGGCCGTCATGATACACCCCGTTGTGGCTATCAATGGAGTTGGGCGTTGACAAAGTCCCTTTGCCATGTTTGCGATGTGCCGCCTTGCAGGTCCGGCACTGGGTTTGAAAGTCTCATGATCGAGAACCGTGGACAACAAACAAATCAAATGGGGAGGGTTATTTGAATATTGTTCCCGCACTGGTCGCCTTCCCGACTGCCGGATTGATGGTCGTGGAGACCCCGAGCATGGAACCTATCCAAGGAGCCCTCCAAGCGTCCCGACGCTTCTCGAGCCGACAAGGCGTTGCAGTAAGTCAATGTGATTGCAAAAATGGGGCTGGGTCTCAGCCAGTCCGTTCCCTTTCACACCTGTGAATCTCCAGCTTAAACGTCTTTGACGGCATGCACCTTCCAAAAGGAAGTGCTTTGAACGACATCAAACGCGCTAGTGCCGTCACGCGCGCTCTTAAACGTAGCACAGCCCGCAACTTGACTTCTCTACACTGAATAAGGTAGAACAATAGCTTCATACTATACTTTCGTCATCACAACCCATGCCATCCGAGCCCCAGAACCTCTTTCGGTTTTACAAAACGTACAACGACACTCCCGACGGACGTTCTGAGAGCTTAGGGCATCGAGCCAGCGACACGAGCCCCAATCCACACCACTCGACTGGCGGCTTCTCATCTGCGAGGCCGGTCCAGAACACGTCCGACGAGATCACTAGAGCTCACTTTGCCCTGTCCGAAGCAATGGCGACGCACTCGGAGGACTCGAGCCACCTGCCCATTGATCTCGTCCGCGAACAGGCACCCACAGGATCACGCCAGGTCGAGAACGAGGGAGCGCGTCTCCCAAACGCAATACAACATAAACGCCAGGCCGAAAACTCTGGCGCAGCCCAACTTGGAGAGCTGCCGAGCAGGGGCGAGCGGAACAATGGACTCGATACATTCCCACCGGCAGCGCTGGTGCTTCCGGCCGGACCACGGTTCGTCAAAGCCGTCCCATCTCCGCACTTGCCTTGGCAGCCTCCACGCCAGACGCAAGGTTTACCGCCGATCTACAACTTCGCCCTGAGCGCAAGCGCGAGGACAGCAACTCCTCTGCAAAGTCCGAAGCGTCGACTCAAGAAGGCGATGGAAGGGGACGCCATCTGCGAGGGCTGCGGCGTCCGCACACGAACCGTCGATCTCGAGAAGATGATCCAGTGCTGCAACCGGGACGTAAGTACAAGCCCCCTTCCCATACCGCTCAGGACGACACCTGGCGGGTGACATTTGCACTATGCTGATCCTCTCTGCAGTGCGGAGTCTGGTACCATCTCGAGTGCGCCAACCTCCGCTGCATGCCGCAGGGCCGGTACGGCTGGTCGTGCGAGAATTGCGACCCGGACGATCAGAACAACGGTCTGTTCTCGATCAATGACAACGTCAACTGGCATGGGGACAGCGGCAGACCTTGACGAGTGATGGCGAAGTCGTTGGGGTGCGCGGGCACGGTGAAATTGCAAAGCATCCAATCGTTTCACGGCGATTACGAATTTGTGTCGGCCAGGACCTCAATCCATCCACACGCCCCCCTCCACATACCCCCTCCGCACACTGCCCCCCTCGCCCAACCTCTCCCAATACTCAATCCTCACCTCACGCTCCCACGTCGGCCGCGATGCCTCCCACAACTCGGCATAATACCCCTTGGTCAACTGCTCCCGCTCAAACCACTCCCTCGTCGCGTCCCAGATCTCCACGAGCCGGAAGTGCCCCGCGACGGCGGGGTCGTGGAAGACGTCGAAGAGCAGGCACCGCGGCTCGCGAGCACAGGCGGCCCAGACGGGGCGGTGGGCGGCTTTCCAGGCGGGGATCTGGGCGGGGTGGATGTGGAGGTCGACGAAGAGGGTTAGGTGGTTGGTGGGACTCATCGTTGGGTTTGAGGTGTAAGGGGCGAGTTCGGGTGTGCACTGAGTCAGGCTGACTTTGGCAGTGGGGTGGCCCTGGTGTTGGTGAGGGACTACCGTGTGGTATGCGTCAAGTCCAGTCCGATGTATAAGTACGTGAGGTAATAACGCCGGGATCTGGCACGGCAGCCCGGCGTTAAGGGTTGTGGTTGCAGATGCCCTGGAAAGTCTCCGGAGCGGGTTGGCTTGGCACGGCGCCTCTCATCACGTGTACCCTTCGTTCCGTCTGGAGCACGCACATGCTTTTCCGCTCCAGACTGAACTCGGCGTTACCGGGCACCCTCTCCCAGCGATTCGACTGGGCGAAGGCAACGCTGTATGCGATGCTTGCCAAGGGCCTCTGGTGCGATGCGGAGATACTTTAAGCGGATGCTTGATGTAGCCTGCCAGGTGGCTTGTGCAGTTGATCGCTGTGCCTAGTGATATGACTGCAGCCATGGCTGTGGCTTGCCGTGCCTGCACTGCCCATCTCTTCTGCCTGCAGCCTGGCGTGGCACGGCATGCACTTCTGGACCATCTGACCACAAAATCGGCCGGGTCGTCATATTGCTTGGTTGAAGGCCGGGTCCACTGTGAGGCCCACCCTCGAGACCAAGCACCACGACAGAGAACTCCTCCTCGCGGACGACTGGGAAGCCCATATGCTCGCCTCCTCCTCCTTCGTACGCCCGACACCCGCGGCGATGTCGGGGCTGCGCACCTCTCGTCAGACTTCTCGGTCACAGCTGACTCGATCCTAGCTCTCAAGCAGCAGATGAACAAGCCCCTACAGTTCAAGCCATAGCCGCTGCCCACCCACCTCTCCTCTCCCGTCCCCTGACCAAAGTAAGGCGGCATACTGCAACCAGCCCTTGTCGAAAATCATGTCGTTCGCTCAAGCCAGGTGAGCTCTCCGTCTTGATCGTCAAGTGGCCATATTCCTGTCATCGATTCCCTGTCCCCCCCACCGGGCGTTGCAAACCCTCCTTTCAGCCTCCTCCATGTCTTCGCGTACTTGAAAAAGTACGTGTACTCTTTGCATTAGTGAGGCGAATTAGGCCATATCGAGATCGCGGGTCACTGTCAACCAGACTCAACCTCCTGCTTGCTCTGAATGATTTCTTTGTCAAATCTGGTGGAATTCCGCCTTTACTGCTCGCAGTACTTCTTGAGGTCATCGCACCACAACTGGAACTTCTGCATCAACGTCTGCTTGTAGAGCCATTTGACCGTGTACGCTAGCGGACCTCCCATGCACTCCCACGTTCGGACCTCGCTTTCATTCACTCCCAGGACGATGACCTCATGGAAGCGCTCCGATCTCAATCCTCGAGACACAAAACCGCCCTCAGATGCCCACGCCACCCGATAAACCTTCCCCAAGTCTGCCGTGAACGACCCGTCCCCATCCAGCGTCTCCCGCGCAATATAACCACTGATCTGCTCCGGTGTCGAGACGTCCGTCACCTTCAGCCCCGTCGCTGTCAAGCTGCCAGGTTTACTCGAATTCATGATGACGTGGAAGGTGAAGCTGTTGCCATTCTGCAGTGTGGCGGTGGGGGAGTCAACGCGAGGGCAGAAGGTGTTCCAGCGGTTGTAATCGGCGACGAGGAGAACGGCGGCGAAGACGCGGTCAGCGGGCGCGTGGATGAGTGTGGAGGCGTGCAGGGGTAGCACGACGTCGGGGCGGGGGACAGTGGGGGTACTGAGGCCGGTGGCGGGGGGCCATGGGGTGGTCATCTTGGGGGTGCCGCTTGTATTCAATGGTACTTCGAGCTGTCGTTGCTCATATGTCAAGGATACACGATGTGAGGTAAGACTGACGAGCCTCAGGCTCTCGCGGTATACATGTAGCGAAACATCCAATCTGCGACTGTCATCCACGATACCCATAAGCCTTACAATGCGTCTCTCCCCGAACGCGACTCACAAGCTAACCTGCGATGGCTGAACTCACCGACCCCGCCCCCACCCACCCCCACCACCCTCTCCCCCCACCCTTCGACCGCTCCACCGAGTCCTTCGAGCTAGTAGCCCAAGGCGCCGAGTCCCTCCTCTACCGCACCACTTTCCTCTGTCCCCCTCGCCCCGCCGCCCTCAAAGTCCGCCCCGCAAAAACCTGGCGCCACCCGACTCTCGACAAACGGCTAACTCGCGCACGCGTCCTGGCGGAAGCGAGGGTGTTGGTCAGACTATCGGGGGAGGGAATCGCGGCTGGGGGCGGAGGACGGAAGGTGAAGGACCCGAAGAGGGGAGGTGCGGCTGGGAAGGATGGTGGTGGAGGAGTAGGTGGGATGAAGGGGCTCGTGCCTACGGTGCTGGGGTTGGATTGGGAGGCCGGCTGGTTGGTGACGGAGTGGATTGAGGGGCGGACTGTTAAGGTGGCTATCTACGACACCGTTGGGGCGAGGAGGGAGGAGGGAGCGGAGGGTGTGGAGCAGCTCAAGGGATTACTGCGCAAGATGGGCGAGGCAGTGGGGAAGCTACATGCCTGCGGTGTGGTGCACGGGGATCTCACGACGAGCAACATGATGTTAAGGCCTCCTATTGATGAAGCGTCTTCGACGTCCTCGACGAGCAGTCTGGAGGGGGAGATCGTACTCATCGACTTCGGCCTCGCAACGCAGTCTGTCTCGGATGAGGACCGCGCTGTCGACCTTTATGTCCTGGAACGGGCGTTCGGCTCCACGCACCCGAGAGAAGAGGAGCTGTTCCCGCTGGTACTCGAGGCCTACGCCGAGGGCGAAGGGAGCGGGATGCGAGGCAAACTTGGCAAGATCGCGCTCCGCCGGCTCGAGGACGTGCGGATGCGGGGGCGGAAAAAGAGTATGCTCGGCTGAAAGACCAATCTCTACGACACGCCATACAGCTCCACCAACAGACCTCCACGGCGGACACAGTCCTACCCATCAGTCGACTGGATCTCCTCCTTCCACTCCTCCAGCACCCGCAGCGTCTCCTCCGCCTGCTCCTTCACAGTCTCATAGGCATCCTTTCCCATCCAGATCCGCTCCGGTACCTTCCTCCCCCCAGCCGCCACGCCCTCCCCTTTGACCAAATCCAGGGTCAGCTCTACGGCCTTCACGACGTCCCCGGGCTGGTGGCCGTGCAGCTGCCCGCGGAACCCGGTCATGAAGTCCGTGAGACCCTGGTAGTGCTCGGAAGGCTTGGCGAGGAAGGCGGCGTGCTTGGCTTCGGCTGCGACCTCGCTACGGAAGTGGCCCGGGTGGATGGTCAGGGTCTTGATGTAACCCAGCGCTGCCGTCTCGGCGACGAAGGTGGAGACCAGGCCTGCATGCCCTCGTCCGTTAGCTTCTCTCCCTTGGCAGCGTGCAGAAGGGCGGCCGGAGGTAGGGGGTGGAGAGGGGGAAAGCTGTGGGGGAAGCGTACGGTCCAGCGCCGCCTTACTCGCCGCATACGCGCCCCCGCCCGGCATCGTGGACCACCACGAGATGTACGAGCTGTTCACGACGAAGAAGCCGCTCTTGCGCGCGCGCCAGTGCGGCATGATGGCCTTGAGCATGTTCAGCGCGCCGAAGGTGTTGGTCTGCAGCTGCTTCATCAAGTTGTCCCTGCCACACACACGCAAGTCAGCTCTTCGGACAGCGGCAGCAAGACAAAGGGCACCGCCGCAGTGACTGCCGCAGCCATGGCGTTGGCGAATGGGTCCAGGGGCACGCAGGACTACTCACCCCAAGTCCTCCACCGCGCCCAGCTGGACGTAGCCGGCGTTGGAGATCAGGACGTCGATGTGTCCGTACACCTCCACCGCTTGCTGGACCTTCTTCTGCAATTCGTCAAGGGACGCTGTGACGTCCAGCTGCAGCGTCGCGGCGCCCAGGTCCGCGAGCGGCTGCAGCGAAGCGACGTTGCGCGCGGTGGCGATGGCTCGGTCGCCGCGCGCGAGGATGGCGCGGATGAATTGCTCGCCGAAGCCGGTGGAGCAGCCGGTGACGAGCCAGGTTAGTTGGGGCATGGTTGGGAGATCGATGGATGTATTGATGAGTGGGCTTGACGTGCTGAGGGAGGGATGGACTACGGTATGAGGGGCGTCGTGGCTCGGTCATGTCAGACGTGCTGCAGACGGGTTATATACCTTTCTCTCGTCGACAGCTGGAGCGGCAGTCTACGCTCCTCCAGCATGACCGACTTGAAGGCTACCGCAGTCCGCAGCTGCGTCGGTAGTGGTCGCCAAGCCATACATGGCCCCAGTGTACATGCCTGTACATGCAGGGAGCAATCCCGCCTGCAGTCTATATAGGGCTGGCTGGCACACCCAGGCTGGCTGGCCTGATGCGTATCGCCCACATTACGCTCTACAAGCGCTCCGTAGCGTGGGTCTCGCTCCCGTCTTACGATCTATAGCTTCGGAAGGAGCTGTGAAAGGGCGGGGAATCCTTCTCGTTGGCCGTGGTAAGGCTGAGTTGGTGGCGGTGGACTGACGGGACTAGACCACTGGGCATCACGTTACGCCCAGGCGCATGAGCTGAGCGGGCGTCTTTCGCCAAGATGGGCTGAAGGACTTGGTATGGGCAGATCGCATTCATTGCTAGCCAGGCGTCAGTCGATTCAGCGCTGTGGGGATGCGTGATCTACGGAGCGTTCATCACGGACTTGCGAGCCAGGAAGGAACGAGCACTATGCGGTTCCTCTACCCGGATAGAGTGTAGCAAGGTACCAGGTAAGCTGGCCATTAGCTGCCCGTACAAGGCTACTGGTCTGGTGGGGTGACATAGCAGCAAGAACAGGCTGTTTTGGTACACGCGTGGGTGCAGCACCAGCAGGCCTCCGTACTCTCAATCCCAATACACCGGCCCCTGGTCCGCCGGCAGCTCCCTCACCTGCTCCAGCCCGACGTACCGCCACCGGCTCACATACGTCTGGAACGCGCGCTCCCCAAACTTCCCATTGCTCGTCGCGTACACCCCAACAACCACACCAGAGTGATACGGCACCAGGTAATTCCCCCTCGTATACCCATAGACCACCATCTCGGTCTCCCCCTCGCACCCACCCAGGCCAGCTGAGAAGGCATAGTGCGTCGTATTCACCGCCTCGACCTGCAGCCGGACTCTCTCCCCGACCAGCGCGGCGGGGAGTGGGAAGGCTTCGTCCACGTACTTGAACCGCTCCGGCAGTCTGTAAGTCGTGGTGCTGATCCCGCGGAAGCGGATATGCGGCGCCAGCTCGCCCGTGCCGTTCGTCTTGAGCACTGCGACGCTGAGGTCGAAGTGCTGCGCCTGGTCCATGAGCGCCGTGACGCCGACCTCGTTCTGCTCGCGCTTCAGCAGGCCCGCCCACGCGACGTCGACGTTGAAGCGGAAGCGCGTGTGCGACTGCCGGCGCGCGAGGAAGGTCTGCCCGAGGCCGCGGGTGGAGTCCGCGTCGAAGCCGGTCAGATTCAGGACGGAGGAGCGGAGCATCAGACTGTTGGCGTGATTGGGGGGCGAGACGGCGTAGTTTTTCGCGACGGGGAGGCGCCAGTGGAAGAGGTGCGCGGCGACGCTGGTGTTGGGGGCGAAGTCGATGGCGTCGTCTGCTTCGGCTAGCCCGCCCTCGCCGAGCTCGGGCACGGGGCCCTGCGGCAGCGTGAAGTTGCCTGTCATGATACCTATCACGTTCATGTACGTCGGCCATTGCCCATCCGGCCACGTCACTGGCGTCAGGACGGCCTCGCGTCCCATCGGGAAGATCGAGTTGTAGGGGTCAAAATTGTAGCTGTAGCCCGCACGCACCGCGAGTGCAATGGCCCAGTACTGGCCCATGGCATCCTGGAAGACATCCGAGTGGCCCACCGCCTGGAAGTAGTCCTCGCTCAGATACCCACTGAACACCGGGTTCGACGGGTCGCCCTCGTACGGGCCAAAGAGCTCCCTCGAACGGGCAAAGTTCGATCGGTGCCGTTCCCGGGTCCCACCTTCAGCGGTAAGCAAGTAGTACCACCCATCCTTCTTGTAGACGTGCGGTGCTTCGGGTGAAGGCAAGCCGGTGCCATTCCAGATACTGACCAGCGGGCCGAGCACCTCGCCCGTCTCGAAGTCCATTGGTGCCTGCAGGATGGTCTTGCCGTCCACGGACCCCGTAAGGTAGGTCTGGCCGTCGTCGTCCCAGAAAGGCGATGGATCGATGCCCGGGAAGTCAAAGTGGACTGGGTCGGACCAGGCGGAGGAATTGAAAGGGTCCGGGCTGGTGAGAATGAAGTTGTCCCATTTCGTGTAGCTGGGCTCAGATCAGCATCTATATCAGACAAGCCTTGAAAGTTCGACATGCTCACTTCGTCGGGTACAACGCCTGATTAGCCAACGTAGTCAAGATAACGAACTTCCCATCCCGGTACCGGAGCGTCGGGGCATAGATCCCACTTGTAGCACCCCGGGGCAAGAACGCCAACGCCGGGAGCTGCTCTGGCCGACTGAGCGCATTGGAGATCAACTTCCAGGTGACCAGGTCGCGGCTCGCGTAGATGGGCAGGCCGGGGAAGGTGAGGAAGCTGGAGAAGGTGCAGAAGAAGGTGTCGTCCAGCTCGGGCACGAAGGTGCACGTCGGGTCCGGGTGGAAGCCCTGGGTGGAGTCAGTACGGATCCGTATGGGACGGGGTAGGTCGAGGCTTCTGACGTACGGTGATGATGGGGTTATAGAACGTTGACAGGTTCTGGGTCACGATCGGAGTCCATAGCCAGGCTGCTACAAAGGCGGCGAGTGCCCTGAACTGCATCTTTCCTCCCAGCGAAGTGCTTTCGGTCAACGAGCCCGCTTGTAGCCATCTCGTCTGCTTGTTGCGGCCTTGGTCTTTAAGGCCATTCCTACCTCCTCCTCAGGCCTGGTGCTGTCGTAGGCCAAGATGGAACATTACGAGCCAGCCCACCAGGCGGCCTTCAAGGCCGACGTGGAGGTCCTGCCAGTACCCGTCTTGGTGCATGCAGTCGCCTGTGGGATGGAGAGTGGTGGATTGGGTGCGGGGTATCGTGGTGCTCACCAAGGTCGTTCCTGACTGGGAGCTCTTGTGGCTGCCCCGGCTAAACGCCAGCGCCTCTCGTGCCATGACTCGCGCGATATCACCGTGGCATGCCGAAGATGAAGGAGTGCGCGGTTTCGCGAGCGCCGAGGAGCTGCAATGCCCGTCTCGATAGACGTCGCAACTCTGGAACAGGTAAGTGAGTGATCATGTCAATGCTATTGGCCCCATGGAGATGCACAGGTGTCTCAGCGCACACCCGGCATTCCGCCTTAATTCGTGTCCCCATGATGCAATTGCTTCGACGACTTCCCAATGTCGTCGCGGGTATAATGCATGAACCGAGAAAGCGGACCAGTCCTTGTTCCCGATGACGAATGATGCTGCCGCCGCCGCCGTTAACTCCCGAATAGCAGCATGGTATTGCGCAAGCGATCGCAGGTCGTAGTGTCCTCGCCGACGGGTGTCGACCATCAGTCCTCCCAGATCGTCTCCAAATCCAGATCCCCCCGCCGCTCGCCCCCGCAAATCGACCACCGCTTCCGCTCCCGCCCACTCCCCCCCGCCCGGCCAAACCCGAACCCGACCCGCCGACTCCCCCCATCCGTATCGAGACTGCTCCTCCGTCGCCCACCCCCCTCACTGTCGTCCTCCCCGCGCTCCAACCGCTCCTGCCGCTCCGCCGCCAACTTGAGCCGCTCGATGTGATCCACCTCCGCTGCCTCACTCTCCATATCGGGCGCCTCGTCCAGCGTCTCCAGCGAGCTGATCGACGGCGACCGGGAGCGCGCGGAGGTGGGCGTGGAGGGCATGCTGCTGACCGAGGAGGTACTGGCGTAGTGGTGCAGAGACGGGTAGAAGTCGTCGCGGAATCTGGCCGGAGTGGCCTGCGGCGCGAGCGATGGCGAGTTACTCCCAGACGACAACGCGGAAGCATGACTAGGCGTATGACTATCCAGCATGCCCGGCGAAAAGCTAGTGGCCACTGGTGCCTGCGCGAGACTGTGCAGCGGACTCGCGGGTCGTCGGCGGAGACTCCCGCTGCGCGTGAAGGATGCCATGGCCGGGGCCTGCGGGAGCGGACTGAGCGTATCCTGATGGTGCCGGGGCGTGAGGTCCAGCTCGCTGTCCTCCTGTATACTCTCTATCGCTCCCGCCCCTGCGCCCGCCTGCGTCACGAACCCCGGGCTGCGCGGGGCCGCACACTCGCCCTCCTCGTGAAGCGGCGAGCGCACACGCACGGGCGTGCGCAGGGGGCTACGTGGTGGCGCGCCCAGGCTCAGAGAGCCGCTCAGTGGGGAGCCTGCGGCGGTCGGGGCTTCGGGGGCGCGACTGAGGTGCGGATTCGGCAGACTATGCGCGCGCGTCATCGGGGGCGCAACCAGGGCCGCCGCGCCGCTGCTACGGGAGCGCAGGTGGGAGCGGCTGTAGGGCGAGCGATTGCGGTGGCTGCTGCTGCTGCTGCTGGGCCGGGGCTGCGCGTTGGCGAAATAGTCCTGCAGCAGCGAGGAGGGGGAAGGGTCGGTCGAGGAGCGCGCGTGCAGGTCTGGGCGTGGGGTTTGTTTGACGTCGGGTGCGTTTGTAGGGTGTGAGGCTTTGTCAGTCGCTTCTAAGCTGAGGGCGAGTGCAGAGAGGGAGTCGGTCGGCGAGTCGAGCTCGTCGTCGGCGGTGGGCGGCGAGTGCGGGTGGTGGATCTGTAGCATCGCTGGCGGTGGTTTGGCGAAGGGCGGCATGAGGCCCGCGTCTGTCGCTGCCGGTCAGTGTTCCCTCGACGCTATTCCAGGCGGTGCAATTTCAGTCTTCACACGTCCCCTCCTGCCCTCACGAGATGGTGGGTAATGCTGCCTCAGCGCCCAGTCACCGTGAGCACGCGGAGAGTCTCGCCACTGCCACGTCTATGTCAGGTGCAAGCCCAGAAGAGGGAGTAATCACTTCGGCGAATAGAGGAACGTCAGGTGGAGCACGACGGCCTTCTTAAGCCATCGCCCCCACGTGCCTGTGTGGAGAAGACTCAGGGACGCCGATCAGTGGAGTGGGAAGAATGAAGCTTCTGCAGGGACTTGGCTGCACCCCTGCTCGACATCGGCTGTCGATCGGCATCACAGACCGCGCTTCCGGCGGGCTCGACCGCCGTTACTTTCGATACATGTATAGACCAGCGAAGTTCGCGACGGGCATCGGCCGATCGTGCGAGGCTGGTTCGAGGAGAGTACGAGCTACAGCACACCAGGGTGGATAAGGGGGACGCACATCCCAAATCGATCTCGCTGTCGATCATGATACCGCCTACATGTATCTTGCCGAAGCTATGAAGGTGCTCACGGGCCTGTCAACGAAGCAACTCCAGCAGCTCCACCACACTCGTCTCCTCCAGCCGCCCGACCTTCCGCAAGATCTCCGCCGCCTTCTCTTCGCCATACACCGGCATCGCGAGCGCCAAGAACTTCTCCTCAACCCTGTCCCTCGTGAACGGGTGCTGCTGCTCCCCCAGCGGGTACCTCTGCTCCACGTCCTCTGATTTCCCATCAGCCCACCGTAGGCACATCTTCGCTCCGAAGCCCGACATCGAGCTGTCAGTCTTGACGGAGATCTTCTCCGTGAGGGCGTGGATTGACTCATCGTCCAGCCGCGAGTAGGGGGACATGTCGCCCGTCTGGGCACCGTACAGCAAGGCATGCGCGACTTGGAAGTAAGCCGAGAACTGCGCGTCGATGACATTGCTCGGGTGCCGCTTATTCGGCGTCGGATCGCCAACCAGGATGAAGTTCGCCGGTGTCATCGTGAGCTCCACGCTCGCAATGTCGTTCGGGCTAGGCTTCCCTTTCGTCGCTTTGACATGCGCCGCATGCATATTACCCGACAGCTCAATGAAAGCGTGCGTCATGCGACACGCCGGGTAAGGTTTCAAACTAGACGCCAAGAACTCCCACTGCTGCCCCAGCCCATCGACTAAGCGATGCAGATCAACCTTCGGACTCGGCGTGTAAGCCTTCAGGAACCCGTTCTTGCCCTCCAGGATCCGCGTGGCGCCCACGACGCCCGCCTGCGCCAGGCCGACGCACATGAAGGCGTCGTGGACCGCGAAGCCGGGGTGCAGGCGTTTGTTCCAGGAGCCGTTGTCGAGGTACTGCATCGACCCCGCGGCCTTGGAGCCCGCGAGTCCGAAGGCCATCTCGACTGTCTGCGTGGGCAGGTGTCGCAGGACGGCGAGGGCGGCAATGGACCCGAAGATGCCGGCGGTGGAGGTGTTGTGGAAGCCGCGATCGTAGGCCTCGAACCCGAGTTCTCGACCTAATCGACAAGTCGTCTCGTACGCCACGCTGATGGCCAGCATGACCTCGTCTGCATTCGGCGGCTTGCCCTGAGCAGCCAGGGACTCCGCCTCGGCCAAGGTGGCGGAGAGGGACGTCACGCCCGCGTGCAGCGTGCCCGGCGCGTACGTGTCGTCGAAGTCCAGACTGTGTCCCAACGCCGCGTTCAGCAGACCCGCGTAATGGGGGAGGAATCGCGGCGGGCCGTGGCCGAGGACGGTGCAGACGCCGGGGCTGGACGTCGTCACGGTCGGGCCTTGCAGCGCCGTGATGCCTTGTAGGATGGGTGAGGTCGAGTCCGCGTGCTGGATTGCGCCGACGGTGACGCCGATGAAGTCGAGCAGGACTTCCTTGACTTTCTCCCGGAGCTCGGGGGTCAGTTGGGAGGTCTGGGCGTGGGCGGCGAAGGAGGCGAGGATATGTGTTGCGGGCACGGCGTCCAAGGATCCGTTGCCAGTACTGCTGCCGTTGTGGCCGTTGGTGTGGCCGTTGGCGTGGCCATTGCTCACGTCACTTTGGGCCATCTTGGGGATATATGGCTTAGACCAGATCGTATCTCGTCTTGGCCTCTATCGCTCTTAGATCTGTTATCCTACAATTTTGGTCGGACGAGCACCTGTTCATCAGCGTCTGGACAGGGAAGTTGAGGATGGTCGGGTTCTCTGTCCTGGAAGAGCTTCGTCGGTCGACAGACATCCCGCCACCCTGCGCCGATGCATGTACACACTTCATCATGATGGATCGAGCATTGCACTATTCCCGGCCGAACTCCATTGCCGATCAGGAGGGGCGCGATGGGGATGGGACGGCACGCAGTGGAGTGGATCCCGCGAGCTGTATCGCCCATCCATCACATCTTGCCTCTCGTTGAACCACAAGCTCAACGGAATACTAAAAGTCGTGAGAAGGGCACGAAGGGGTTTTGAGACAGTACATGTAGTTGGACTGGGCGGCTTATGGTCGGTTGCGAGAAGTGGGTCCGCTCCCGGGATTCGCCGCTAAGACCCAAACCGACCGGACTCGACGGTTTCACCACTCCACCTACCGCACCGCCACACTATATATCGAACGTTTCGCCCTCATGATCAACCACATGCACCTTGGCCATATTGCTTGCATTGCTTGTGCGCCTGACATACCACGAGCCCAATTTTCCGTCAATCGCAACGCCTACCACACCCACCACTTACGGAGTATACTTCCACCATTCGACCCCACCGCGGTATGAACCACTACCGGGTCGATGCGTTCCGGAGAACTGGATCGTGGCTGCAAGCGAGTAGTTTCATCCACTTCGGCATGATGCGAGCCTGGATCCGTGCGGTCTGCTACAGAAGCTAAATGGACGCACGGTTTTGCTGTAGAACTCTAGAAGACTTTCACCGGCGGACCATGGCTCGCTAGCACCGTGTCATGAGTACGACCAAGCTCGATAGCATTCTTCGGAACCTCCAGCCCCTCACGAACCAGACGTAGTGCGTCGACGGAAGAATTATCGGCGGTGTATCCAAGGTATTCGAAGTCCTCCGGTCCAGAAGTGGACGCAGGAGAAGGCCAGAATCTCGCTTGCACCGTGCGACCTTGGACGTAGGCGTACTTGTTAAAGGCAAGACCATGCCTCGAGGTGGGTTTGGCAAGAACATTTCCACTTCACTACCCTCCTTCGTACGCCTTCGCGGCCCACACGTCCCACTCTTGCAAGTATGCTTCGATCCTTGACTTCGCTCACCCTGGCGCTGGCGCTGTGCGGCACGGCGGTCGTCGCCAACCCAGTGCCTGCTCCTCAGGTCACTGCTGCCCCAGCCATCGAACAGCTGGAGAAGAGGGCAGGCTCATGCACGTTCTCCGGGTCTGCCGGTGCAGCTTCGGCCAGCAAGTCAAAGACATCTTGTGCGACTATCGTTCTCTCCTCCGTCGCAGTACCTTCGGGCACGACGCTTGATCTGACCGGTCTCACTTCCGGAACGCATGTGTACGTTCAATGGCTCTAAACAGCTCCCGCATGAGTTGACAGATGCCGTAGGGTGTTCGAAGGCACCACGACCTTCGGCTACAAAGAGTGGGCCGGTCCCCTGGTCTCCGTCTCGGGTACCAACATCGTGGTCACCGGCGCATCCGGCAGCCTCCTTGACGGTGGCGGGAGTAGGTGGTGGGATGGACTGGGCACGAACGGCGGCAAGACCAAGCCCAAGTTCTTCTATGCCCACAATCTGCTCGGCACGTCGTCCATCACCGGCATCAACATCAAGAACTCGCCTGTCCAGGTCTTCAGCGTCAATGGTGCCAAGGGGTTGACTATCACCGACGCCAATATCGACAATACCGCCGGTGACAGCGGTGGTGGGCATAATACGGTGAGTATTACGAATGGTCATGTATTGATGCACAGCTCACTGACCTTTCGACATCCAGGATTGCTTCGACGTCGGCTCAAGCTCCAACGTCGTCATCTCCGGCGCCGTCTGCAAGAATCAAGATGTAAGTCGCGCACCACCTGCACCGAATCCCTGTGCCTTGCTGACATCCATCCAGGACTGCCTCGCCATAAACTCTGGCACGGACATCACCTTCACCGGCGGGACCTGCTCCGGCGGCCACGGCCTCTCGATCGGCTCCGTCGGCGGCCGCGACGAGAACACCGTCGACACCGTCCTGATCGAGAACTCCAGGATCACCAACTCGCAGAACGGCGTGCGCATCAAGACCGTCTACGGCGCGACCAGGTCCGTCAAAGGCGTAACGTACAAGGGCATCACGCTATCCGGCATCACCAAGTACGGCATCGTGATCGAGCAGGACTACGAGAATGGGTGAGTGCTAGCCACGAGTTCCCGCTCGCCTGCGTGAAGGAGAGCCCGCGCTGACTTGGGATGCCTCGTCTAGCTCGCCGACCGGGACACCCACGAGCGGGGTCCCCATCACGGGCCTCACGGTCTCGGGCGTGACGGGCTCGGTGGCGAGCTCGGCCACGGACGTCTACATCCTGTGCGCCAGTTGCTCCGGGTGGACATGGTCGGGCAACAGCGTGACGGGGGGCAAGGTGAGCACGTCGTGCAAGGGCTTGCCTAGTGGCGTGACCTGCTCTGGCAAGTAGCCGGGCGGGATGGACGGCAGTAGTATGATCGTGGCAATTTGACTCCATCGACTTCAGCCAGTACCGATGATCTCGGTTTGCACTTCTCGTTGGCCAGGATGTCGTGTGTCTTTACATGCATTGATACCACGCCGGCTCCGGGTGCTTGTACTAGGTAGTCGACTCGCTAGTGCGTAATCACTGGAGACCTATAGAAGTCAGTTGCTGCGTTACGGGGCGAGTAGACTCCGTGCTCGTGTCCAACAGCCACTGCATCAGTCTGATCTGAAGTCGCGAGCATGCCTCTTGTACCAGCCCATCGCGATCTCACCGTCCACGACTCGATCGCCGTCAGCAATCATACGGCTGATATTGCGCAGACCCTGTGCGTCCAAACGAGCACGCCAGTCGTCCGCAGTATCGGTGATGATCCAGTCGTAGCCCTGCTCGATGATCCAGTGGAAGTCGGACCGGTAGTCGTGGCCGTCCGAAGACTTGTTCCCAACCTGGGCGTCGAGAAGCATGGGCGCGCTGCCTTCGGAGAATGTGAAGTCGGAGTTGTTCACCCGCAGGTCGGCGGGGAGGGAGTAGTTGGCTGTGTCGAAGCTGGCTGGCAATGTCAGCTGATGGGCCGTGTCTGGCTCACGGCGAGCTTACAAGGTGATGTTGGCGGTGTTCGGGTACGTGAAGTCGCCGGGAGCATAGCTACACAGTCAGCTGGAGTCGCACATATGAGCACACGGCGAGAACGCACAACGTGCCGGCACTTCGGACAGTGAAGTTGTCTTGCTTCGCATAGTCAAGAATGTCCTGGATCGGTCCTCCGGTATTCCGCAGCTCAGTTTCTAGACCGATGGTGTAGTTGGTCTGGCTGAAGAGCTTCGCCGACGCCAATTGATCAAAGTCGTCAATGTACCCAGCATCATAGACGGGGATGAACGCGAGCTGGATCCCACTGCTGAACGCATCCTGCACCCACGGCAGCGCTTCAAAGACCTCTGGCGTCTGGTACCAGACGCTCTGAAGCTTGTAGATGCACCACTCGTTCGCCGGCACGCCCGCTCGATTCGTCAGGTGCTTCAGCGCCCAGTACGAGGGCTCGACGGCAGTCTCATCCTTGAAGTCCAACTCCAGCACGACGTTCATGCCCGAGTCGAAAATCGACTCGACCATCTGCGGCAGAGCGGGCACGTACTCGTCTCGGACCCGGCCCTGGTCGTCACGCAGGCGCAGACCCTCGATACCGCCGAGTCCGGTGAAGTTGAAATCGGCTACTTTGGGATTGTAACCTTTGGCAGTGTAGGGGTTGTACGCTGCTTGGCCAGTCATCTCGCCGATGTTCGTCGTGCGTCCAAGACCGTTGTCGTGGATCATTGGTAGTCGGCCATCCAGAGAAAGATGGATGTCGGTCTCGATACATTCAATTCCGGCTTCTGAGGCTCGGAAGTAGGAGTCTCTCGAGTTCTCGGATGCGCCATTCCAGCTGGCGCGGTATTCGTCAATGCAGCTCTTCTAGCGATCCGGGGTCTATATACCGGAGTCCTCTATGGGTGCACAGGACCTTGAGGTCGTCGTGCGGGTAACGGAAGGCGTCAATGATCTTGTGCACATCGTACGGCTGGTGCGCGGCTTCCACAGTAGCTGCGAGTAAGGTTGCGATCGCACTGAACGAGACGAATAACGACATCCTTTGAATGCACTGCGTGTTAGTACCTGGTACCGAATCTAAAGACTACAACTGAGAACTGCGACGTCTTATACATGGCTGCGCACACTTATTGCCTGATGCTGCAAACCCACACGAGCTATGTAGGTTCTGACGGTCTCTAGACATGGTGTCAACGAGAAGCCGGGGTGCGAGAGACGTCGTCGAAGCAGACGAATCCGACGGCCGAGCTCCAAGCACGCTTCGATCTTCGCCAAGAACAATACGGAAGCTTCCAAAGAGTGTTCCGAAACACATGCATGCGCATGTCTGTCAGCATACATGGCTCTGTGCGTCTTCCTGGCATCAGTATGGCTGCCAAATGCATTGAGAACCTGTACTAGCATCCGTTGATCTTTCGTCCCTCGTCCCCTGGCAGACTTTGGGCTCACGCGGCAACACCCTTCCCCTCCGTGACGCCTCCACTCCACTTCCCGTCCTTCTTCTCCCAGTCGACCGATCCAAAGCTGGTTGTCCGCAGTATGCTGGCCTTGAACGAGGTCAGTTTCTCGCACTTGGCGCCCAGCGCGATCAGGTCCTCCGCGGACGGGAAGCTCTTGGCCAGCACGCCTGACTTGGGGTTCTGGAGCTGCGTGGAATGTGTCAGTGATGCACAAAGGCTCAAATCCATAAGCGTCATAACGAGCTTACAGCCATGAAGAACTGCAGCGAGGGATTCGCCACGACCTCCACCTGCTCCAGATCCTTGCATTGGCCCAGAGCTTGCAGCAGATCCTTCTTGCAATCCTCGCCAGGCTCAGTATCCAGCGTGAAATTCAGCACCATCACATTCTTCTGCACCTTGAGCACCGTCGTCAACTGACTCGGCGTCAGGGTATACAGCGTAATATTCAGTGCCCGCAAGCCCTTCGGACTCAATGCCTCGTCCGTCAAGGCAAACATGAGATCCGGCGCCAGCGTCTTGTTGAACGCCATCACGCCCTCCTTGTTCCCAACCTGCTGTATCGTCGTCGGATCCTCCTCATCCTCCTCCGCCGTCTCCGGCGTGGAGATGTTGAACGAGCTGCTGATCAACCCGGGACCGACGAGCGAGGGGAGTTCCGTGGCCTGGATCTTGGCCATGAACTCCTCGTCCTCATGCCGGAAGCTGTAGTTCACCTCCAGGAACATCAGCCCGCGCCGGGCCTCCCCGGGGGCATCGGAGGTGTTGTATTTGAGCCATTTGCCGGCTTCGACGAAGAAGCCCGGTTTGGCGAACACGTCTAGCAAATGCACGGCTCGTAGGAGGGGAAGCCGCTTGAAGAATTCGACGGCGTCTTTTTGGCTTTCGTCGGTGATGCCGGCGAAGAGCTGGCTGTACACTACCACGCTCTTGAGGTTGGGCAGACGTTTGGCCAGATCTGTGAGGAAGCCGGGTGGGTAGCCCAGGCTGAAGAGCTCGAGGGTCAAGCTCTCCACGCCATAGGGCAGGCTCGCGGGGACGCTGTAGGGCTGGGAGAGGAAGGACTGGTATTCGTCGACTTTGATGTCGGAGGTCAAGGTAAGTGCTTTGAGGGCCTTGGCTTCGGGTGGGAACTCGGGGATGTTGAAGCTCTGTAAGGGGACCTGGGCGCCTTGCGCTTCGTTTGGGTCGACCGGCGCGCCGGGTAGTTTTGCTGGATTAGTGGTAGCCATGTTGGGTGGATGAGGAAGCGAAGTTTGGGAGAGTAGGAAGCGAAGATGCCTACCGAGGTGTTCTACGACGGCATACTGCCACTCCCACCACCAGCAGGCACATGCAGTCTGACCTTGCAACAAGTGGGGAGGAGGAAGAGGGGAGATGCAGGGACCGAAGCTGCAGCGCGGGCGGGCGCGGAGGTCAAGTGCCCGGCTTGGCAGACGCCGAGGCCTGGTCTCGGGCGTGTCACAATACATGTACTTGGAAGTCCACCCATTATCAAGGGCGCTGCTCGCATGCTGGTAGGTTCTCCGCGTTATTCTTCTGACAGCAGTCGAGAGGGTTTGGTCGATTCTTGTGACAATACGAGCTTGGCACAAGGCGGCTAGCACAATTTCTTCGTCTACGTCTACCTCACACTCTCTATCACCAAGCTAGGCCGAAACCGAAACCTCCTCCAGACCATCAGTCCCATACGGCATCGCTGCACTCGACAGATCCATGTACCCATACTTCGTCCCATCCTCATTGCTCGCCATGTCCTGGAAGAACTTCCCCAGATCCTGCATGAACGGGTCCACGTTCTCCTTCCGCGTCAGATCAACGGGCGCCTGATCCTTCCCCATCTGCCTGATCTGCGTCCCGGCCGCAACGATCGAACCCCCGAATTGTCCGGCGTCAAGATCCACTGCCGGCTTCGGCGTCCCCTTGGCCTTGCCCTCGAGCAAGGTCTTGCAGAAGGTCGGCTCCTGGCAGAGGGCCCGCGCTAGCCCGACGCCGTCGACGGTCTCGAGCGCCTTGACCATGGCGCCAGCTGTCAGGAAGCCTCCGGTGACGTAGACCTTGGTCTTGGTTAGTGCGGGCGCGATGAGGTCCGCGAACTCCATGAAGAAGGCTTCCCGCTTCTTGGTGCTTTCCTTCTTGTGCTCGAAGGCGAGGGACTCGTAGGTCCCGCCGCTTAATTCCACGAAGTCGAAGGTGTTCTGCTCGAGGAGCGTGCACAATTGCTTGGCCGATTCCGGGTCGAAGCCCTTGTCTTGGAATTCGACGCTGTTGAGCTTGATGCCGAGGATGAACGACGGGGACGTACGCTTCCGGACTTCCTGGGCGATCTCGAGCACCAGGCGCGCGCGGTTCTCCAGGCTGCCTCCGTACTTGTCGGTCCGTTGATTTGTTGTTGGAGAGAGGAATTGGGCGAGGAGGTAGCCGTGAGCCTTCCCATGTGTCAGCGGTCACCACAATAAAACCATCACGGAGAGGGTACGTACGCCATGCAGCTCGATCCCATCATAGCCCGCCTTCTCCAGGAATTCCGCCGCATGCGCGAAACCCTCAGTGATGTCTGCAATATCCTGCTCGCTAGCAGGTCTCGGCTTCGCAAATGTCATGCCCATCACGTTACCCTGCAGCTGCACATCCGAGGCACTGACGGGGTGCTTTTGAAGGTTGTCCGAGACCTGCCGACCACCATGGCTCACCTGACCCACCATCAACATCCCATGAGCCTTGCCTTGCTCCGCAAGCTCCTTGAAAGCCTCAAACCGCTCGCCCTCATATGGAGCTCCGCGCGGGATGATCGGGTTGCCGGCGGCTTCCAGATTCTCGTAGTCGATGATGATGTTGCCGGTCAGGATGTTGCCGATCGCGCCTTCACCCCATCGGCGGTAGACATTGATCAATTGCTTGCTGGGGATTCCGCGGGCTTCCAGATTCTTGGGATCCCAGGACGAGAGGCGCTCAGTCATGGCACCCTTCATGAAGCGGTTCGGAGCCGTCTTGCCACTGAACTCGTACTTGAGTGGCTTGCCAAGTGGGCTTGCGTCCACGTCCTCGGACTCATAGCGGGCTGCTGGTGCCATTGTTGTGGTGATGTTGTATGTGGGAAAGGTACGTGAGGTATATCAAAGATGTGCAGATCGTGAAACAGAGGACTCTTATATATGAGAGTCCGGATCACTTACGCTTCTGAAACAGTGGGCTTCGACGACAGCGTCTGGATCGCTTTGCATTCGAACACCTCCATTGGCGAAGTCAACGGACATAGCGGCGAATGTCATTCTCATTCGTCCGTCGAGCCTGGCGTCCAATGACGTTTGGATCCACATCCGATCCTCGGTGTTGAGTCGGCCCGCCGGGGAAGAGCAATTCTCGATTACAAATAGCCTCCGAGCCTATGTGAAACCCTTCCAGCATACGTATACTGAGAATTTTCCTGTATGGCGTGCGAAGGATTCATAAGCGGTGTCGAGGTCGACCTGGCGGAACTTGAATGGTTGTATGCACCATGCACAGCCATGCACGATTCGTAGGTCAGTAGTGGTAGTCAGGCACCACTGGCGGTTTGTTTCTGGAGGACCTGGACATACACATTTCGTCGGGAGTGGCGATCTAGAGTCGACTCCCAACGGCCACAAGACCTCTATTCTTGCTCGACCAATCACCTCGGCATTATAATGTCTTTTCCGAGGACCAGTAAGATGCACACGCAATGATCGGAGTCTCTTTCTACAGACGAGTAGAGGTGGAGCAGGCGGCGTGGCGGCTTGACTCGTCTGTATTCCCGATATGTACAGACAGAACCGCTGAGGTCTCGTGCAATGGACGTACACTATCGACTGCGATCATAGCCCCAGCTCGATCCAATCATGGACACCGACAGCCAGCTCTTTGGGGATATGTCACGGCTTTATCATGGCGGTTGCCGCTCGACTTGCCGAACGCCCAGATATGCGGCCATGGTCCAGCCGTAGGAAGAAAGAAGACCAGATCAGGCCGACGGCTTGATACATCGCCGGCTGGACTTGTGCCGATGCGCTGTGGCGTTGTCGGCCAGAGTCAGTCGCGGCCAATAGCTCATTGGACTATGATTGCTTTACGACACACCAGTGGCACCGAACGCAACGGACCTTATGTTGAGTCTCACCCAGGCTACATTAATCAGTAGTCATCTGCAGCCTCCTTTCACACCCCATCATCTCGGTACCGCCCTCGCTCGGCGAATAATGACCCTTGCGTGGGCACGTCGCAGTGATGAGGCAGCAGTGATCTGTAATGGAGGATAGCTGGCCAGATCCGACCGTTGCTCACCATCAATCCACGTAGAGCCGCCTGACTGCGGCTCTCCTCAGTCAAAGTATCGGGTGACAGTCGCCAGTATGTCGTTGGCGTCGCACGGTAGGATTGGAAAGGTGCGGCTAGACGTGTTCTCAATGACAAGCGCAGTGACTTCGAGAGCCAACGCTACTACGTTGCTTGCCATCGCATAGCTCGTCCTCGTTGTCATTCGCAGAAGGTCTTGTCTACTTGGTTTCGTGGGTCCGTCTCAGGGCATCGAGCAGATCACTCGGATCCCCTAGAGGTGGCGTTCCAGCCGCTTCGCTGGAGAGCAGTGGTGTCCGAGCTCGTGTCCAGAGTATCACTCGTGTGACTACATGTAGTGTACGCCACGTAGAACCTCTCATGATCATTCAAGCTGGGATGCATGCTGACAGGTGGAAGGGGGCAGGTGGAAGGGGGCAGGAGCGGAGGACTTGTCTTGGCACCCCCGGCCGCATCTCGCTATACCTGCCCTGATCAAGATGATTTCCGCAATCAGTTGCAATTTCGCCGCGGACTTCAACCCACCAGCGCAGCAATCACCCTACAGCACAGCAAAGATGGGTCGTGAGCTGCAGAAAAAGAAGAACAAATCGGGCGTGTCCAAGGCTCGCAGAAAGCCGAAGTCGAAGAAGCTGCACCTGCAAAATCCAATCATCTCTGCCAACTGGGACAAGACCCAGACTCTCGAGCAGAATTACAAGCGCCTCGGGTTGACGTCGAAGCTGAACAAACATACTGGTGGTATCGAAAGAAAGGCCGAGGATGTGGAAAGAGCGCGCGACGAGGCAGAAGATGGCGCGGTGAAGCGGAAGGACGATGTGCTCGCTATCGGATCGATTCGGAGATCTCAGACAATCGACGTGCAGGAGGCGAGGATTGAGCGGGATCCGGAGACCGGAAGAATATTACGGGTCATCGAGTCTGGGCAAGTGAAGGCGAATCCGCTCAACGATCCTTTGAACGAGCTTGACAGCGAGGATGAGGACGACGAGGGTCTCAACCAGCATGCCAGCGCCAATCTGGCATATTACTCGGGCGAGAGCACGAAGACGGAGGTGGTGCGAAGGCTGGAGATGGAGGCAAGCAAGCCAAAGGCGACGCACAAGCCCAAGCAGAGCGAGAACGAGCGGGCGTTCATTGTCGAGCTGATGGCCAAGCACGGGGACGACTATGGCGCGATGATGAGAGACACGAAGATCAATTACATGCAGCGAAGCGCGGGTGACTTGAAGCGGAGGGTGAAGAAGTGGCGAGAGAGTGGCGGGGTTATATCGTGAACGTTTCCCCGAGCGACAGAAGAGGGAGGCAAATGGTCGATCGCGCCTGCCCAATGCGAATAATCGACAACAATCTTCATGTGACACGCTAGCATCAACCCTCGTTGCGGCTGCCAGCTTCTTCGCTCATCTTCACTCTCGACTTCGCACTCGAAGCAACACGAACACAAAGTCGTCGGGTGCTCAGTGATGGCCGACCGTGTCCATCCCGCAAAGGAGGACCAGGTGCGAATCTCCCACATGAACGACATCTATGGACCGCGCTGATATGATGTACAGCCAAAGCTGGCGGATCTTCGCGATCAGACAGCCCCCAATGAGCATACACCGAACGCCTTACCCAAATGCCACCTGCTTGCCCTACCGGCTGAGCTTCGCAATCGCATCTACGAATTCGCGACAGTCTCGGACGCCGCCATCGCCATCGGCGATTCAAACCGTGCTATAGAGCCGTCGCTAGCTATCACCTGCCATCAAATCAGAACCGAGTGCCATCCAATCTTCTACGGATGCAACATCTTTCGATTTACTGTAGCCAAAACACGATCGCGCTGCGGGCGGGGGTACAGACCAATCCTCCTCGCTTTGAGCGCTGAGGAGCTGAAACTGTATCGGCCGACAATGAAACATGTCCAGATCAAGCAATGCCTGCACTCGAAATGCTACTAGCTCGATTCCGATCTTTAAGACCAAGCAAATGGTGCTGAGAATCGTCCTGGACCTACCGGAGGAGGAGAACTGTGAGTTCATGCACGACCGCACTACTATGCGCTGCATTGTGAACCCGAACCAGCTGGCTAGCGGCCAATTGCAGCTGCAAATTGGCCTCCGCAAAAGGCCGGTCTTTGGCACATACGACCTAGCACAGCTTTGTGGCGCGTTGGGATCCGGCTATGGCTGGCCTGAACCGGAGTGACCTGTTGCAATGAGGCGCAAGAACAGAGGAGCATCAATAGAAGACGAAGCGCTCCCTGGAGGGAAGAAGTCCGGACGAGAGACCGATCGGCAGCTCGCTGAGGGCCCAACAGGCACACTATCTCTCTCTAGGTGGCCATAGACCAAGGATGAAGCTCAAGGCCAAGACAGTTGTGTTGTTAGAGGGCCGGGTAGACTTAACAGAGACTCCTCCCTCTTCACGAATGTAGCATGGGCAATGAGGTAGATTGCCTCACACTTACTCTGATGCTTTGCTACGTATGGACGGTCGCCAACACCCTCACCGCAGTCGGTTGTCGAGGACTCACTGGCCAGGCTACCCAATGGGCAATGCAACTTGCATTGGAGTCCTACAGAATTCGAGGCCTGAGCCATACAT
>JAWDJV010000169.1:0-32010 GCA_033119285.1 Teratosphaeriaceae sp. CCFEE 6253 | reverse complement strand
AGTTATAGTCGATCGACTTACGAAATACTTATACTTTATCCCTTATAGCGAGTCTATTAACGTAGAGTAGTTAGGCTGCCTCGTGCTTAATAGACTTATACGCTACTATGGGATACCGATAGTCTTTATTACGGACCGAGACAAGCTCTTTATATCTAACTATTAGAAGACGCTCGTCGTAGCTATAGGAATCAAGTATAAGCTATCTATAGCTTTTTACCTACAAACGGATAGACAAATAGAACGAAGTAACTAGTCGCTCGAAGTATACCTACGATACTACGTTAACTATGCGTAGGACAACTAGGTCTTACTATTGCCTATAGTACAAATCGTACTTAATAACAACGCTTCCGAGACAACTAGACGAACACTATTCTTCGCTAATTATAGCAAGAATCCGAATCTATTTATAGAACTACGACTTAGGCTATAGACCGACAGGGCCTTAGCCAACTCTAGATTACTTAAGGACATCTATACTACGATACGACAAGCAATTACTAAGTCCTAGAATGCCTTAACAAGTAGCCGACACAAAGACTTAAAAACGGCACCTCTACTTAAGAAGGGGGATAAGGTGTACCTCCTTACGAAGAACCTTAAAATACGACGAGGTACAAAGAAACTAGATTATATAAAGGTCGGGCCATTTTTAGTCGACGAATAAAGAGGCAAGGCTAGCTACAAGCTTAGTCTACCTAAAGATACTAGGATACACCTAGTGTTCTACATCTTACTCCTAGAACTAGTAGACCCGAACTCTACGCTATAGACAACGTTCTACTTCGAACTATAGGAAGATAACGAATTCGAAGTCGAGAAGGTCCTAGAAAAACGAGGTTAGCGTTACCTCGTTAAGTAGAAGGGCTACCTAGAGTTAGACAACACCTAGGAACCTAAGGAACATCTTACCTACTACATAGAAGAACTTCGGAAGTTCTAGTAGCGCTATACGAAATCGACTACTAGATCTTAGGTCTCGATTACCTCTTACGAAGGATTAGGCTACGAACTCGGAACCTCCGGGATGTCGACACTATATCCGGGGACGCCCTAGACGAAAGCATCCTAGCTAGAAGGACTCATTATTAATCGATCATCCTAAGGCGTAGGCTCGAATAACGGAAGATCGAGTTCTACTATAAACTCCTCCGTCTCCTACTCCGCAATACTACGCTCTTTAATAGTAACCGCTTCGTCGGCACGACGACTGCTCTAGTCTAGCTAACGATGTAGCCGTATCTCCTTCGCTAACGCCTTACTTAAACGACTCTAAGCATCTATTACTATAGATTGCGCGGCCACCGTCGCCGCGCGCGCTTTATCGATCCTAGACACTAAGGACTTCCGCTCTCTTGCTAACTTTGAGAACTTATTTAACGTTACCCGGATGTCGCAATCCGAGAAATTCGAACGGTTGTATTCGTTGCACCGACTACTCCGGACGTAGACACGGCACACCTTCTTGTTAACCTTACAATGGTTGCAAACGGTTGGCATAATGTCGCCGTACTCGTTAATAAAACTAGCAAGTGTAATTCGACGCTCGCGGGACGACTTGTGTTTGCGAACTCTAGAAGGCATTATTAGAGAAAGAACGAAGACGAACAACAGAATAAATAAGCTTAGGGACCGAGCTAGACTAGAAGGGGGATAGTATTACGAACATCGTAGCATATAACGCGGAAGACTCCGCACGAGCAACTTACTCCATTAGGCGCCCGTCTTAGCGCATAGAGCAAAACTAGTTACGTAACTAGGGTTGCTCCATTGCTCTATTGCTCTATGTTTATAGAGTACATAAAGCATATAGAGTAGGACAACGAGACACGAATCTCCTTTGTATATATCGCGATAGATCTCTATATAGGCAGTTCGTGTTCAACTTATGTTTCAATCTAACTAAAAGGTCTTCGCATACTAACGCTTAGTAATTCACTTAGAGAGGTTCATTAGGTTCTACTAACATAGAGAGAAGTATTCCTACACCCGTGTCTTGACACTAACTAAGCCTACCGAGCTCTACTACGTCGAGACGACTTTGTCGGATCGCAATAGGGAAGGGCGTAGGACCCGACTCTAAAAAGGTAGAAGCCGTACGTAACTAGAAGGCTCCTAGTACGTAAAAGGAGGTTCGTAGATTCCTCGGTTTCGTAAATTATTACCGGATGTTTATTCCTAACTACTCGAAGCTCGCCGGGCCTTTAATAGCGTTAACCGGTAAGGGAGTAGAGTTCTCCTAAGGAAAACAATAGGAGGGGGCGTTTGATAGTTTAAAGACGAGATTCTATACTACTCCGGTACTTTCCTATTAGGATCCGACGCTTCCGACGTTCTTAGAGATAGATTGTAGCGGCTTTACGCTAGGGGGCGCTCTTATCTAGGAAAGGGACGGAGTCCGGCACCTAGTAGGCTTCTTCTCGTAGAAGCTAAATAAGGCCGTAATTAACTACGATATTTACGATAAGGAGATACTAGCGGTAATCTCCTATCTAAAGTTCTAGAGTCCCGAGCTAAAAGCGTATAGTCCCTTTACAATTTAGACGGATTATAAGTACTTAGAATATTTTATAACGAAAAGGCATTTGTTAGAACGATAAATACGTTAGTATAAGGCCTTAATATTATTCTAGTTCTCCTTATAGTATCGGCCGGGAGTCGAGGCGGTTCTACCGGATACTTTATCGAGGAGGGAGTAAGACATACTTAGGGAGGACGACAAGATATCTAGGTTTAGACGGTTCTTAATGCCGGGGAGCGCTCTAAATTAGCCGGAACTCGACGAGGGAAAGACGGTAGTAGTAGCTACTACGTCGGTAGGCACTCCCTATATATCTACTTTAGTAATCTAGCTCCTAGCTACCTAAATCGAGGAAGACACCGCACTAGAAGTAGCGGACCCTATAGGACCGTTCTAGGACGCCTACATAAACAGGCTATAGAGCATTATAGTCGCTAAGGATAAGATATATACCTCCGCCCTTCGCGTAATAAAGGACGGAGCCCGGTCTTTACCGAGCGATATTAAGGTTAAGATCTAAGCGGGTAATTGTACGATTAATAGAAAAGGGCACCTAAGGCACCGCGGTAAGCTATAGGTGCCCGGCGCGCTAATATTATCGGAAGCCGACGATAACGAGACGGAAGGCGAAGACCGACTACTAGATGTACTAAGGACGAGACTTATCTAGTCCGTCTACGATTTGCCGGTCTACGGGCATCCTAGCCGGGACGCTACGGCTTCTATTGTAGCCCGCGACTTTTACTAGCTACTATAGTCGAGGTAGGTACGGTAGTTTTTAAGAAACTATAACTATTACGGTAGGAATAAAGTATAGCGGGAATATAAGCACGGACTCCTTCGTCCTCTGCCGGTCCCCGACCGTTTCTTCTAGGAGATCTTAATAGACTTTATAACGGACCTTCCGGATTCGGAAGGTAACCGTTATTTGTAGGTTATTAAGGATAGGCTCTATAAATACGTAGTATTTAAGGCGATGTCCGGGATAAAAGTAGAGGACTACGCTATAAGATTTATAGACTACTAGGTTAGACATTACGGACTCCTAAAGGCTATTACAAGCGACAGGGGCACTAATTAGACTAGCACCTTTTAGAAGGAGCTCTATCGACTTACTAGCGTAAGCTAGAGGTTAAGCTCCGCGTACTACCTATAAACGGACGGAGGACCGGAGAGGATAAACTAGAAGGTATAGGCGTACCTTCGTAGCTATATTAACTACGAGTAGTCCGACTAGAAGCGCTAGCTTTCTACCGCCGAGTTAGCGCTAAATAGTCGGTACTATACGTGACTCGGTATAAGCTCGTTCTTTACTACTTACGGATACGAGGCGCCGTTACCCGTGGCTTTAGAAGCGGAGACCGTATAGGGCAACCCGCTTACCGCGGTAGAAAGGGCTTCTTAATTTATAGAAAAGATAAAGAAGATCTCTAACCTATACTAGACTAGTATAGCGGCTACCGCGTAGTAGCAAGAGGACAGCGCTAACCGTATAAGGACTCCGGCGCCTATCTACCGGACAGGCAATAAGGTGTAGCTTAACTTACGGAATTACGGCTCCGATAGGCTAAAAAGGAGCCTCGCGGCTAAGTACGCGAAATACACTGTTTCCGAAGTATTGTCGCCGGTATCCGTGCGTTTATCTAGTATACTAAGCGGCATTTACCTAGTATTCTATATAGACTTACTACGCCTAGTAAGTAACGATCCCCTACCTAGCTAGGTATCCGACGATACGTAGCCGGACCCCGTGCTTATTAAGTCGCACGAAGAGTACTATATAGAGGAGATTCTTTATATAAGACTAAAGGGGAAAAAGGGGAGGGAGGTCTTAGTAAAGTAGTCGGGTTACTACGAGAATACGTAGGAGCCCTTAGAAAACCTAGCGGATAACTAAGCTATAGACGCGTTTAAGATAAAACACGGGGATGCTCGAATTAATAATAGGCTAAGACGAAGGTTTAAGAAGAAGAAGAAGGGTTCCGGGTAGAAATAATCGGAGTTAGTATATTTGGGAATGGAAATAGGAGTTACGGGAGGTTTCAATAGCTATAAATACTAGTCGTAGCACGACTACCCTAAACCCGCCGGAGCCCGCAAGAAAACTACCGGAGACCGCCTAGTTATAGCGCCTAGCGCCGAGTACTAGAGCCGGGGGAACACTACTACCTCTACGAGCGGTTAGCGATAGAAAATAATCGGGGTCCGATAAGAGACTTACGCTTACCCCTATAGGGCGACGGCGTTAGCTACCGAAGTAGTTACTTTGGCGGAGAGGGTACTAAGACGTCGGTTAGCGACGAAAACATGTCGAGGTCCGATCGAAAATACCCGGAAAGTAAACTAGTAGCTTATAGCGACTTTAAGGCCTTCTAGGCCTTAAGGACCCTTTTTAGGTCGTTATGCGCGTCCGTACTAAAACGAGCGTAAGCCGATAAAAAACGAGCGGAGTTAGATTAATTATACTTAGATCTAGGTAGAGCGGGTCTATATAGCGTACGCTATATAGGCGATTTAGGGGCTGCGTCGGTTAGCGACATCTTTTGCTCGGACTCCGATAGAAATATATAGGTCTTCGTAGGCTTTACGGGAGTGCGTATAGTCTCTATATACGCGGGAGCGGCCGGACTAAAAGTTAGCTAAATGCGACAGAAAACGCCCGGAGAGCGATAGCTTACGGGCTACGTTACGAAAACCCTATAACCGAAACGGTCGAGGCGCTCGACCGTTTCGGTCGTCCGCTCCGTTTCGGCTACTCCGCTAGTGCCTAAGTCTCCGCGGCCGCCTTTTGCCGCCTCGCGAGTGTCGCAATCTTTATACAGCTAGTATAGCGCTAATGTTTACGACGCCTAACGTAGTAGTAAGGCTAGCTGTCTCCTATACTATAGGAATGCGCGGTCCTAGCTCCGGTAGCTATTGCCGTCGTACTAGTATGCCGGACGCTACTTTAACCGCTATATAGTAGACGCACCGTCTTATTAGCGTAGTCGCCCTTCTAGAGCTATTGTAGTTAGCGAAAGAGAATGCCTAGTTAGCTTATATACTATACCTATTGTAATGGCTTCGACCTACTATAAACGCGAGCTAGCACGTCGTATACATTAGAGACATTCTTATCTATACTATAGCGAAGGGCGCACTTAATCGCACTATAATAGGTTCTCGCGCGGCGACGGCAGTCTAGTAATATACCCGGTCGACTCCCCGCCTCGACCGCCTACACGCCGCGGAGCTTTAACGCCGCGTCCGGTAGCATCGTCTAACCCTCGTCCTCTACTATGTCGTCTATATATACCTCCTAACCCGACTAACGGTCCGCCGTAGCCTTTATTGCCGCCTTCCCCTTTATAAACGTTATGTCGTTTAGGACCTTCCTCTCTCCTATTACGTCTCCGTTCTTTAACTTCTTTAAACATCGGAACTACTATAGGCTATTATCCCCTTCCGGCCCTAACTACCCTATCGCCTTAGCGGACATCCTATCCTACGACTACTTCGCAATAGAGCTCTTCGGGAAATAGGTAGTCTTCGTGCTAGACACGAGGAGTCGTTAGCGAGAACTCGCCGCGCTTCGCGATACGTACCTCGCTTTACTAGGCACATTACTTAATAGGCTGTCGCTGCCGGTCCGGCTTGTCGCCCGCTTAGTTCCGCTCGGGCGAGCGTCCCCGATATCGCCGCCCTTTAGATAGGTCTTCCTAGGTAGCACGTTAATTAGCGACGGCGGCGCCGATCTAAGTAGGCGTCCTACGCTCCGCGCTGCCGTCGTTAGTCCCCGAATTGCCTAGCTATCGTCTACCCGTTATACGCTCCCTCTTCGGGCTTTAGGTACCGGCGTACTCGATGGTAGTGTCGTAGCTAGATCGCCCGCCCCTACTCCTACTATTAGCGTCTATTAGTATATAACGCGCCTAACTTACGGTACTCGTGGTCCCTCCGGTCTAGTAGGGGGGTCCTAGCCTTACTATCCGCCGCATCTCGGTCGCTATCGTCGGAGTCCTCTAAACCTTCCGTCGTGTTAGCGTACTAGTATAGGTCGTTATTTAGGACCGTAGTTACACTATCGTCCTCTAGTACTATACCCTTTACTACTCTCTTTAATATCTTCGTATATAGGACCTCTCGTCGCTCGCGGGACTACGTCTACTATTAGGTTATCTTCTCGTCGAACACCTCCGATATATCTAGTAGCTCCTAAGGGGGCTATATCGGATTACTACCCCGCTCTCCTACTAGATCTACCCTTACTATTAGCTATACCTAATGTTGTATAACCGCGGCGTAGCTAATTATTAGAAAGGGTATAACCTCCTTAAAGTACGCTCTTATTGCCGTTATTGTTACGGCTTACTTTAAGTAGAAATACGATGCCCGAATGCTCCTTACTATAAGACGACCTAGGAACCTCCGTTCCTAGGCGCTTATTAGTCGTAATCGCCGTCGAGCTCGTAGTTCTTACGGGTCTCCTGTCTTCGTACTCCTATATATTGTTCTCTAGTAGCTCCGTCGCCTAGCGTTTACGTGCCTCGTACCCTTCGCTATATCTAGGCGCTTTGCTTAGTAGTACTATCTTCGTCTTCGTATATATCTTCCCGCGACTATATCGTAGCGCTTCCTATATCTCCTACTTGTTAGCCTATTACCGCCTTTAGTTATAGTCTTCTTACCCTCTATAGGGTCCGCGGGGATGCCTACTTAGCCTTCTCGTCGTAGGTCGCCGTCGGGAAGTACCTTATTTATACCGTTGTCTAGCAACGGTCGAATTAGTCCTATACCTACTGTTCGTTAACTATCGTTAGGAATATCGACGTGTAGCCTTCCGCTCCTACGGCCGCAATCGCTACTACTAACTGCCTTACCTTATCCTATATACTATCCTCCCTTATCGAAGGCGTATACTTATTCGAGTGTTACTCCTATCGGATTACTCCGGCACGTAGTAGTAGCGACGCGCCCCGATTACGTTGCCGGTTCTCCGCGAGCTCTATCGGACGACTTATAGCCTTAGCCGCCTTAGAAATGCGACTACGCGCTATATCTGTACTCGAGGTCTATCGACTACGTTAGCCTCCTTTCCGGGTAGGACGTGCCTACTTACCGTTAATGTAAAAGAGATATCTACGCCCCTTGCCGTATACCGGCCTTCGTCGTCGGATATATTGCCGTTATCGCCTCCCTAGTTATCCTCCGTTACTCTAGGTCTCTTCTATATTATAGGTATCTACGGTACGGCGGCCGTGTTAGCGCCTAGGGACTCGTTCGTATAGCTACGCAATACCTATACCCTATACCGGTGCCTCCCGTATACGAATGCCGCGCGTTAATCGAGCGGGCGTGCCTCGTAGAGGTAGGCGCTTCTTGCCCGTAATGCCTATAACGAGACGGCGCTAGATATAAACTCCTAAAACCTACCGTACGCGCGTGCATTATTGTGACCGTGTATACACGCTATCCCTAACCGGCGAAGACTTAATTAGCCGCTCGCTTCCGAAGTCCGAATCGGTCCCCTAGTCCGTTTCGGTCTAGTTACGTAACACATTTCGGTGCGGTTCACGCTATAGGTACAGTTCATCTCTCGCTATCGTCTTAATACTCGTCTACCTTAGGCGGACTACCTCCTTATGTATATCGGAGTGTACGCTACGTCCTCGCCCTAACCGTTTATAGTATACGACCCTCTATATGCGTCGCCCGCGTAGCTAACTAAGGTACTTATTCGATCTAGTCCGCCGGAGTACAGTCTCGGCTCTCGCGCCGTTATAGGTGTTCTAGGCGCGATACTAGCTATTCGATAACGCCGTCCGTCTTAATAGCTAGCGTAGCGTTATATAGTACCGACTATCGTAGGCGGGAGTATAGGGTATAGTATCTATCGGACCCTATCCTCGTAAATAATGTCTACTATAGTCGGCGTAGTTACGCTCGTCTAGGATCCGACTACGCGGCGGGACGGCGTATCGCGGCTTAGTGAATAGTATACCCCCCTAGTAGTTACGGGCTAGCGTGTTACGCCGACGATAGAGTAACTAGCGCCCTCGAGTTAAAGTATTGAACTCCCTATAGAGCCCTCGGTAGCTACCGTAAATATAATGTCCTAGCCCCCTTTTAATATATAGGCTATAACAGCCCTCTACTACCGCGTATTGTCGATGCTTAATACCTACGTCGGCGGTCGGCTCGTACTACTCTTCTACGTAAGGCGGTCCCTCCGCCTATCGAAGCCTACCTCTCCTTCTAGTATATCTAGTAGCTTATTGAACTCTAGGCTGTCTACGCCCGGGCTTGCACCCTCTATACTATCTAGCTAGTTTGCTAATAGCTTATAAGCTCGATATAGTGCTTTTAATCTACCGTCCTTCTTTACTACTAACACTATCCCCTACTAAGTACTCTCCGTAGATGTCTAATACCCGCTAGCAATGCCTACGTCCGCGGCTAGTTCCCCGGACCCCGCCCGCTCGCTATTCGCGCTCTACTCCGATAGCGTAGCGTCCTTGTAACGCGACACCTATATCGGTACCTTCCGGCGTCGAAAGTTCCTATAGATCTTGTAGATTAACGCCCTAAACAATATAGAGCCTACGGGCGTTCGCATCCGCCCGATCGCTGCCGGGTATCTAGTTATTATCGTGCTGTCGGCGTATATTACGTCTTAAAGGTTATTGTAGACAGTATTCCGCTCTCTAATCGAGCGGAACGTCTTTCCTAGCTAGCCTCCCTTCTCGATATGTTCCTCGACGGCGGCGTAGAAGCTAGAGTAGGCTACGCTACTAAGTCCGAGTCCGGTGCGTATACTTGGAATTAAGTACGTCGTTCGACGTCGTCGCTCCGTATCCTCCTAATCTCCCCGCCTCGTAGGCCGCTTAGTAGAGTTAGCGTGACGCGCTGTAGTCTCTATAGCCTACGTAGTATATATCGAACTACTACTCTATATATAGCGTTCGTAGGAAATAGGCGAGGGTAGGCGTATAGGATCTATACCTATACGCGCTAGGCGATAGCGCTAGGGTACGCGCGTGCCGCGGTGCGGTCTTACGGCACCTTGGCACGCGACGATAGGCCGCTTTGACTTTATGCTATACGCGACTAGCGGTATACTACTAGAACTACATAGATGCCGCAATAGCGTACGTGTCCGGTATATAGGGCATCTACTACTAGGACGACGCGGCGGGAGCTAGATATACACGTTGCCGCGACGAGTAGCCATCTATAGCTGTACTCCGCCTCGAGAGATTGTTAAGTAGACTGCACGAAGGCTCTAGAACGGGCGTACGTAGCGTATATATACGCGGTATACCGTCCGGTGCGAGTGCCTCTCGACTCGCCGCTATATAAGGGTCCCGCCTACTATAGCTATAGTAATAAGACATAACCGCTACTAATATCTATTATAGTACTACGGTCGAGGTCCTATCCCTTCTAAGCATTAGTCGGCTTATCTAGACTCGAGAAGGACCTCCCGAAGGTTAGTTATCGCGTCTAGTCTCGATCGTTAGTATCTAGTCGCCCGCGCGCTCCCTTAGGGAACGACCGCCCTATACTACCGCTTCGGTTAGGGCTCGTGTACCGGACCACGAGTAGGCCTAGTCCCTTAGGCATATACGTAAAAACTTAGAAGCCGCCGAGGCTATATAATCCTTATCCTTACCGGGTAGGATACCGAGGTCTTCGGTCTCTACTCTACCTTAGTTACTAGTAACCGTAACTCTTCCTTAGAAGGGGTTAGGTCTATTGCTCGCGGCTCGCCGCTAGTAATACCGACGCAGATGCGTTATATAACATCGGTAGGGACTTTTCCGTACCCCGTATTAGATCGGCCGTTTCCGGCTACTCGTAGTTTAAAGCCGGTTCGCTTTACTAGTATGTTTTACTCGACTAAAAGAGTTCTACGTACCCCCTCCCTCCCCTTCCCCTTTACTCGCCTTCGCTCTCCTCCTTCTTATTCGATATAATATCGACACTACTACCTTACTCTTACGCTGCTTATTATAGTGCCTACTGAATTAGGGTATGCCGTATTATCTAATTAGTGTAGGCGTTATGCTTATTTATAAGATAGACATGCCTTATACCCGTAACGCGATGCCTCTTACTCGCGCTAAGCCGCCGTATACGCTAAGGTCCCGCGAGTATAATAAATAGACTAACGTTACCTACGAGCAAATTAGCCTACGAGATACACGACCGACACTCCTCGCTCTATATATAAAACTATAGCTTACCTAGTACGCGCCTTACTAACTTATATACGCCTTTGCCTCTTTATACTAACGTCCCGCTAAGATAGCGAGCGACAATATACGCGTACCTTACCGGCCTCTAGCGTAGACGCTAACGCTCGTATAGGAGTCGACTAGCGGCGTTAAGGACGAGGAGCCCGAGAGCGTCGCGTAGCTATAGGATCTACTTTGTATACCTATAAAGGTCGGACTAGCTCGTAAGCTGTTTAACTAGAATTAGTCGGACTAGAATAGGGCGAAGGCTACTATCGCTTAGGTTACTTATAAGTATCTCGGCGATCTCTTTGACTAAGGCGGACGTCTACCGCAGAACCCGAATAATAATAGCTAGGATAGGCGTCTTGCCGCCGAGCGCGAGCTAATCGGGACTTCTAGCTTTAGCGTAGATTATATGTCCGGCCGTTACTAGTTCGAGCGCGGTATAACAATCCACGAACGCGAGGATATAGACTAGGAGTATACGCTTAGTAACGACGGTAAATAGCGCGATTAGTCGTACGCGACTATCTACTCGCGCCTTATCGCCTTAGTGTACGATAGCCGGAAGTCGGTCGACTAGAAGAGCCGTTATAAGCATACCGAGCGCTAGAAGAAGCGGCCGGCTAGAGGCATCGGCGCTAGGAAGGTTACTCGGTTCGCTAGGGCAGAGTATAAAGTAGCGGCGCTAGCTCCGTAGCTACTAGTCGGCCGGGTTGTCGGTGTTAGTAGCGCTACGCCGCCTTCGCCGGCGGCGCCGTCCTCGCGGAAGCGTTCTCTATCTAGCACGTCGGTAGGTTTAGCTTAGTCTATCGGCTCCTCGATGCGTAGGCGTACTAAGGCTATACGTATAGGTAACGACGATAGCGATATAGTCTACTTCGACGGCCTAGTACTAGAAAAGCCTACGTTCCTAAACTACGTCGTTACGAGCGTTAGCGTTACGTCCGAGGGCTTAGAAGGATCCGAGCGGGCTATTCGGTATACCTAGGTGCCTATGTCTTACGTATGCAATCTAGTTACTACGATGTTCGACGAGGCTAGCGTTAAGACGCTACTAAAGATCTAAGACGGTATATATCTATTCGTGCGGTACGGTACGGACTTTAAGCTCGTCGACTCTATAGTGTACCTCGGCGGCAACGTAACGATATAGTGGAACCGCCTCGCCGTACGTAACGTCCGTAACGAGGTCTTCGTAATCTTCGTAGTACGCGATAAGGCGGATCTCCGGCTACTGCCCGGTCGCTATTATAGTAAGTATCGCGCTAGCCAAACTCTACGAAGCTACATCCGCTAACCTTATATAGGGGCTCGATACTACTACGACCGGAGCGTAGACACCTTCTTTAAGAGCGCTACCGAGCTAGTTCTCGAGAAGGCGTAAGATAATAGCGCGACCGACGCTAGAGACGTTAAAGCAGATAGTAGCGGTAAAGATAATACTATAGGAGCTAGACTAGCCGACGATAACGACGGCAAAGAGGCCGCGAGCGAAGAGGCCGCGGACTACCTAGTAAGTAGGGCGCTCTCGGTCTAGGGTAGGCTACCCGTGCCCGAAGGCGACCCGGACGACTTAGCGATCGCGAAGATAATTTAGGCGGGCGTGGCCGACCTCGACCGCCTACCCCTCGGTAATACGAAGCGCCCGGAGACTACGGCGGCGGACGGCGGCAATAGTAAAGGCGGAGCGCCGTATAAAGCCGATGTCTATACCGGAGGAGCCGTAGGGATACCCGCATTACCCGAACCGGGTCCGACCGCGCCGATAGACACTATCGAACCGTAGTACGCCCCTCCGGCGCCCTCTACCGTTCCCGGGTCCTTATTAGATACGTCTATCGTAGTTCCTAACGAACCCTTCCCCCGTATAGTTAGGGTGTCCCCGGATTCCGAGCAGATTATACGCATCGCTAGAGCTAAATGTCCGTTAATCGATCTCGGCTCGTTTAAATAGGCGAAAGTTCCCTAGTTGTCGAGCGGTAAGGACGACGATACCGCGCCCCCCCCCGCTATAGTATCTTTCTTAGATAACGACGACGAGGTAACGGAGGAGGCGGATACGTTCCGCGCGCTATATAGTGCTCGCGCTACGGCTACCTACGTTACGGAGGAGCGCTAGATCCTTATATACAAGCTGTTTAATATCGACCCGTAGGAGCGCGACCCTAGAGTAATAGCTACGATACTAGGTTAGAACAGATACTATCTACTCTCGTCGTACTAGCTAATCGGCGTTACCTAGGTCCTTTAGCGCCTCCTAGCGGGCTACCCGCTAGTTATAGTATACTTAACGATAGGCTTAGGCAAGACCGCCGTCCTCCTAGCTACTATAGAGATCTTACGTAGGTAGTATCTCGATCTCCCCGGTAAGCTTAACCTATCGCTTATAGGCGACATTAAGTACGACTTCCTATAGAAGTAGGGCTCCTTCTTAGTAGTTATAGAGTAGGCACTAGTACAGAACTAGGTTACTTAGAAGAAGAAGTTCCTAGGGTCTAGCGCTAGTAGCGCTAAAGTTGTAGTTATAGCTACGGAGAGCGGTATCCCGCTCCGGAACGCGCGCTAGGGCGCCGGGGCCTTCTACTTTACCGACAGTATACCCTTATCTTACTACCCTTCTAAAGATGCGCTAGTAAGCGTGTATCTGCCCGACGCGATAGAGGAGTACGATAGCGCGGGCGCCGTACCCGTTCGATCGCTCCTCGAACTAAACGCTTACGGCGGTACGGAGGCGTAGGCTACCGACTTCTAGATCTTCGCTAGCTAGGACGGCGTTAATAAGCATCTCGTTACGAAGGATCCGTTTACCGGCAAGGAGTAGACCGCCGTCGTATCTAAGTAGGAGCTATTAAGTATAGTAATCGGATTTAGTACCTTAGACGAAGCCTATATAAACTACTAGATTAGATCCGCCCCGCTAAAGTAGATAGCTAGGCTCGAGGGTAGGCCGCCTATAGTCGCACTAACTACTACGCTATACGAGAAGACCCGCAACCTTATAAACCTATCTATCGCCGCGTACGCTAAGTTCTTCGACTAGACTAGTAAGGGAGGTCCGCTAAAGCGAGTCGAAGCGATTAAGGGCGGAGACTTCGTGCTCGGAGATACGTTAAGGTTTAAGAAGTCGGTAACTCCTATCTAGCGCGCCTTTATTACGAAGCAAAGCTAGCTACCGATAGAGAAGCGCGCGAACGTTATCGACCGTTGTATCCGGTCGGATACTAATCTCGACGGCAATGTCGGGTCCGGCACCTAAGGTAGCCGGTTTAATGCTAACGCGAGGGAGGCTATAACTTTCTTCGCCGCTTAGCTTACGCCGTAGATAATCGCGTTTAACGCTAATCTTAAGTAGACCGTATCGTACGACGGGAAAGTACCGTACGCCGTCGACAAGCCTCCGTACGGCGGTTTCGATATTACTATTCCGATTAACGATAGCTCGAAGGCTACTCTTCTACCGCTCTAGCGTTAATTCCGTAATAAGGCGGGCAGTATAGAGAATAAGAACGCTATAACCTTTACCGCTTAGATTGCCTATTAGCGGGTTCGCACGTTCGTACCGAAGCTAGAGGAGCTAATAGACGGTAATAAAGCGCTACGGGACGAGCTCGACTATTTCCTTATAGATAGTACGAAGGCTATCGCTATAGCCGGCATCGAGAGTCGCCTATTCGCCGTAATAGGTACCTTGTTTGATAGCAGCCTAAGTCTATAGTGCCTAGCGGACATAATTACTAAGCTACGCGCTATGCCGAATAAGTACGATAGTCCGAGGAAGATTGTAATCGTAGCGAATAAGCCTACGAACACTACTATCGTACTTACTATAAGCTACCGACAATTCTACTACTAGATAACGCTAACTCTATATAGTAGGCACTTTGGTATCTATATAGACTTAAGAGTTACGAAGCCCTCGACGACGAAGACGAGCTCCGGTAGATTATAGGTAATAAGGCCTAGAAGATCGCGGCTATTAACGACTTCCGCGGCGACTTCTAGGGGCCCGGCAACTATAGGCCTAGGCTAGGTGTACTAGTAGCGACTACTAGACTAGTGTAGGTAGGCGTCGACTTTGTTCTAGGTAATACCGTAATTATAGTAGACGGTTCGTAGATGCCGTCCGACGACTAGTAGGTCCTAGTAAGGGTCTCGCGCGATAAGAGGGTATAGCGCGCCGAATACACGGAGCCGTTTCGCTTCGTATACTACGCGGATTAGCTACCGCTAGGGAAATAGTAGGCGGAGCGCTACTCTAGCTACTAGTCTATTAAGAAGGCGGTCGGAGAGTCTAAGGTAGCTAGAGTCGGTAATAGCGCGAGGAATGTTTAGCCTAGGAGCGTATAGGTTAGTATACGGGATCCAAGGGTACTTATTAACCGCGGTAGCGTCGGTAGAAGCTACGAGATACTAGTTCGTAGAAATAGTAGTTCCGACAGTAGAGTCGGTATATAGTTACTTTACTTATAACTACGTTATCCTCCTATAGTCTAGTCGGTAGTACTTAAGGCGTAAGAGCCGCCACTACTACTACTAATGCGCCGCGGTGTAGTACGCTATTACAATACAAGACCTAACGATACGGTATATCCTACGTCCCCGAGGGACTATACCGTATAAGCTACCGAGAGCGAGCCTTATTAAGGCCTTCGTCTACCGAGTAACACGCCTACCGCGCGTAAGAAGCACGGGATTCGAAGGTTAGCTCGCGGGCCGGTATCGAGACCGAAAGACGCGGCGGAGGGACCGATACGGTTTACCTAACGCGGATTGGGAGCCTAAATCGGGCTAATTCCGCTACGGGCAGCCGTGCTAGGCCTAAGGCGAATGTTCGCTTACCTACCTAGCTAGCTAGACTAGTTTCGCTCTACGGTAATTAGGAGACTAGAATACTATAGAGCGACGACAATAGGAGGTGTACCGTAGATAGCTCGCGCTATTACGGTACCGAAAACGAAGACGTTCGATTAAGCTTCGCTATAACGAGATACGGCGACGCGATTAGCTAGCGGGTATCGTCGATAGACCCGCGGTAGTATACTATCGCGGTAGTAAGCTAGGGGCAGCCGCGGCGACCGCTAATCGTATAGTACCGGCGAGGGTATACGTATATCGATAGTACGGGAAAGTAATTAAGCGCGCGTAGGGTATCTAACGGCACGCTAATAGCTATTCGAGGAGGGTAGCCGCGTAGGTAGAAGGGCCGGACTACGGAATTACGAGCACCGACGACGAGCGCGGCGAACAATATACGGTCGTAGTATACTATCTCTATAAGGACGACCTTATAGCTCGCGCCGAAAGCCTACCGGGTAGTATCGACGTACGTAGTTACGACTAGTATCTCCCCGGCGCCGATAATCCAAATACGAGTAAGACGGGAACCGTTCTAGAAGAGATCCTACTATACTCGCTCGACGTACTAGGACTCTACGACGACGTAGGGTTACTAAGCCTAACGTTAGGTAACCCGCTCGAGCGTTAATACTAGGATGTTAGCGAACGGCTACGGCTATTAGACAAAGAAGACGCTACTAGCTATAGTTCTAGACATTATACGGAGCAATCCTACGGCGTACCGGATCGGAAGGGTCGCTTAGCGGTATCGAGCTCCGGAGCGAGCTCGCTCGAGAGGGTACCGTTTAACGAAGAGTTCCCTAGGAGGTATACCGGAAAGGGTAGCCGTCGGTAGGTACATACGCGAACGGCGGACGGTACGATAAGCTAACACGAATAGTAACGAGGAAGCGATAGGGGCTACTATCCCGGCGGACGACGGTTTTAGTACGCCGATAGACTTCGGGTTTACGTAATAGTTATACCGAGAGGGTATCTCTAGTAATGTAGTAATACGATTACTATAGGATATACGAATAGACCCCCTATACTACCTAATTAGCTAGTACTTAGTAAACGGCCTTAAGGCTAGGATAATGCGGTTAGGCACCGCGGCCTCGGAGAGCGTTAGACAGTAGTATAAACAAGAGGTAGGGGTTAAGGCTTCGCGCGCGCCGACGGGAAGGGCTACGTACTAGCTACGGTACCGTCGCGTAGAGGACGCCGTATACTTTCTCTTAGGCCACGAGAGCTTTAAAGACGAGCTCGTGTTTAAGCCGTATAGAATATAGACGTCGGAGGAGCCACGAGAGCGCGTGTATACGGATATGGCGTCGGTAGACTAGTAGTAGGATATATAGTCGCGTATCTAGGTAGAAGGGGCGATAGTAGTCCTACTAATAATCGTAAGCGATAAGACGTTAGTTACGAATTACTAAGGCGACCTAGCCGCGTACGCCGTATATCTTACGGTAGGGAACCTACCGGCATCGATAAGGAACTCGAATAAGAGGCCTAGTATAATACTGCTTACGCTACTACCAATCGTAAAGGAAGGCGACGTAGATTTCCGCAATACTATCTTCTAATTGTGCCTAAGGGTACTCTTCGACCCGGTAATAGCGATGTCCGAAGGCGAGGGCCTCGACGTAGTATAAGTAGCTAGGTAGGTAAGACGCTACTTTCTAGTTATCGCCGCTATAGCGCTAGACTATAGGGAATAGGTTAAGATTACGGGGGTTAAGTCGGGCTAGCACTATACGATGTACCTAGTTAAGCTAGATAAGCGATAGGACCTCGAAGTGTAGGCACCGTAGAGGACGTACCGCCGCATATAAGAACAGCATAGGTTTTAGCGCGAGCACGATAGGAAGAACGCGCGAATAGGGGAGATATAGGTATACAACGTCGACTATTTTGCTTTTAGACATCGAGGGATTAATATCTACTAAGCGATAGTCGCCGACATCCTCTACTAGCTACTAAAAGGGTTCTTAAGTACGCTATAGACTAGGTACGTAACCTACTAGTCGACACCCTCCTAGACAAATCGGGCGGCCGAGTCCGTAAGGCTATAGACGCCTCGATAGCCGAGACTAGTAAGCCCCGCCTACGAGGCGTGCTAGTAGGCCTAGTAACCTCGATAATCGATAGACGGTTCGCGGCGGTGCCCGCGTACGGGAACATACGAGTGTTTAAGCATCTATTAGGTGTAATATAGTAGACTAGTAAGGAGATCAAGAGCATCCTTAGGTAGATTATACCCGTATTTATCTCTCTTAGAGACCGGAACTAGGGAGGCGGCGGAGACAATACGTTTCCTCCGAGCGCTAGTAGACTTTATACTCCTAGCGATATATAAGAGCTACGACGGCAGTACGCTGCGATATATACAGCTAGTACTGCACCGGATAAACGAGTTTAAGAACGGTATCCGGAAGTATCGGAGAAAGAAAAGGACTACGGATAGCGACGATCCGGTAGAGGAGAGACACTTTAACTTCCCGAAGTTCTACGCGATAATACACTATATCGATAGTATATAGAGATTTAGTAACTACCCTAACCTCGAGATAGGACACTTCGAACACGTATATATACGATTCGTTAAGTACGCCTTCCTACTTACGAATAAGAAGCTAGGCTAGGAGAATTAGGTAATAGAGTATTCGCGGCGGTAGCTAAATATACTAGCGGAGTTCGATATAGGCTTTAAGGCTAGGCTATTAACGGTAGCGGAGAAGCGGGAGCGCGCGGCGAGGTCGGTACAGCCTACGGAACCCGTCGACCTAGAGCGGTTCTTTAGCTAGCCGCGTCCGGAAGCGAGGAAACACGGGGATAGGCACCGGAATTAGACGACCGTCGGGGAGTTAGAGGCCCGCCTTAGCTAGCCGGAAGGTCGGCACTTTCGATAGGCGGCAGCCGTTTTTATACGGGAGGCGCGACCGCACCCCTAAGGTAGTAGCCCGCGTATATACCTACGGGACCCGGACGAGTTAGAGGCCGACGACTCCTAGGTATTGCTACTTTATATGTAGTTCTACGTATTATTAAAGTACTAGAAGACTACGGGTTAAGACCTAAACGACCCGGACGCGGTTAAGCGAGATATAGTACGCTATACGCCGAACTAGTAAGGTGTTAAGGACAACGGACGCTATAACTAGGTATAAGTCTAAGAATTTAAGGCCTTAGCCGATACTAATAATTTACTAGGCGAGACAGTAGATTTCTAGGGGAGACTGCCCGCGCGTTTCCGCCTTATCGTGTCCGTTTAGGACGACGTATAAGACGGCATTACTAACTCGGTCGATAGTAACCGCGCCGGACGGACAAGACGGCGAGGCGAGGTATATACCGGCGCGTTCGTAGAGCTATATAGCGCGAAGGTTAAGGGCGCCGTACCTAACCGAGACTACGGGATAATTGTAATTACACCGTACCTACTCGCCCTAGCCGGAGGCAAACTACGAGGGCGGAGGATCTATAAACTAACTAGTATACACAATAGCGTGCACGTAGTGCCTATAGACGAGGTCGGTACGTCGAAGAGGAACGAACAGTACCTTAATAACACGGCTAACTTTAAGTCCTACAACCTACTATAGGACGACGAGTAGGAGGTCGAGGCGGCGAGGACTACGTAGGAGTCGCGGGAGAGGCGCCTAGGTATAGAGAGGAGTAAGGTAAAGCGAGTAATAGGGGATATCGAGCTAACGACGGCTATTAGGAAGACTAGGAAGAGGAGAACACAATAACGGGAATAATAGTAGTAAAACGCTATACTATATATACTACGAGTAAGCCTATAGGCGACGACATCGAGTAAGCGGTATACCGAGATATAAAGCGTAGCGAGTGCGGATATAGACCTAGATACCGACCTACTACCTATAGCGGGCGCGACGAGCTACTTTTAGAGGCTACCTATACCTTTGTTAGAGTCTAAACCGAATGTCTCCTCGTTGCCGTAAAGGTCGATACCGGTATCTACTAGGATTGTATCGTGCGGTAATCCTCCTCGCACGCTCGGATATAGCGTCTCCTAATCTACGAATATCTAGGTTAAGGCTTTGTCGAGCTCGTACTTATTGCAGCTTAGGACTACGTAGGCCTAGGGAGAGTACCGAGCTAACTACTTAAAGACCTTATCATCGTCTTTAAGGTCGCCGTACTATATACGGGCGATATACACTAGGCGTCGACTACCCTCGTCGAAGTAGATTAGATGCCCGGCACCTTAATTATTACCGCTAACATCCGTAGGGTTACGCGTAGTCTTAACGAAGTAGAGCGTATAGGACTATAGCTTACTATCGATCTCGTTAAAGTACCTAATACGAAGGTACTCCTTTACGCCGTGTCTATACTAAAGGCGCCGACGAAGCCCGCCGATAGGGCCGACTAACAGTACTCCTACGACCTAGCAGTATAGTTAGTATAGCGAGGCAATAGCGTAGGGGCTTACGGACATCGAAGGCGGGTTAGCCGAACTTATCTTCGTAGATAAACGGCGGAAGCGGCATCTAGACGGCGATAGCGGCTAGGTAACCGCTCTAGGCTATTGCGTATTGCGTAGAGGTAATTACTAGTTCTCCTAGGATATACTAGCTAACGGCGGAGTATAGGGGGATGTTAGTACGACGAAAGGGTATAGTAATAGGCTCGAAGAGGGCCTAGCGGAGGTTTAGTAAGATCTCGAGTAAACTTAAGCGCGAAGCTTACACGACCGCTAGACGCGAGAACCCTATAGCCGGCTATACGCTACCGACGCAGCTTAAGTAGTAAAGCGCTAGCGGGCGGAACGCGCAAGAGGGTAGATCCGTTATAATAGTAGCGTCGCTAGAGAGGCTATACCGCGGTGTAATAGGGCGCGGTACGCGGGGCGACAATAAACCGGCTACGTACGCGCTAGGTATACTATAAGGTAGCCGGAACGTCGATAGGAGCGCAATAGTAGGCTCGTAATGCTACGCCTATAGTAAACTCGAGACCGAAATAGCTATATATTACTACCGGTTTAGTCGTACCTAATCGATTACTAACGTAACTCGATCGACCGGCGTAGGTAGGTATAATGTTATACCGGTTTAGGAGCCTCGCCCGTTACAGTTTAACCGGTTTAGTCTACTATAGGCACTAACTATACCGTTTCCCGGACTAGAGTTAGCGATATCTTATATACGAACTTTGCTAGCGTTACTATACGTCGATCGCGTTAACCTAAGCCCTTAATATCGGCCGTCCGTAAGTAACTAGAAGAGCGATACCGACGCCTATACGGAAGATAACGGTATAGGACTTAGGGGTTATATTATTAAGGACACGCTAATAGATATATATAGGTTATAGTACCCTAAGTCGAGCTCTAATAAGTTCCGCCTAAGCCGAAGCTACGTACGCTAGTAACCCTCGCAATATACGTATCCGGCGACCTAGATATAAACGACTGCGTAAAGGACCTAATAGCCGACGTACCTAAGTATACGGACTCGACTATAGCGATAAGAACAGTTAATCCTACGTCTAGCGTTATATAGTACCTAATCTCGGTTTGCCTATTACTTAGTATTCGATGTAGCTACTTGCCCGGGTGTAGGCTAAACCCGCGACTAGCCTATTACGCGAGTCTCTAGGTACTTTAGGACGTACTATAGTTACTAATGCGCTTCGCGCTTGTAGACTACGACTTCGCGGTTTATAGTACAATATAGTTCGTATAGTACGAGTCTAAGCCTCTTAACCGGAGACTAGCGGCAGAGGGCTACGTTAGTAATATAGAGTAGGTAGTATAGTATTGCACGATACGCTAGGAAACTAGTAGACTAGCGCCCGATCGTAGGCTCTAGGCTACTAGTAGTACGGGCGTATACGTAGTAGACTTCGTATCCTTACGCGAGTTTATTAAGAGCGTTTAGATTAGTAACGAGTATACCGATATAGGGAGGGGACTATAAGCGCGGTAAACGTACGAGTACGGGCGCTACCGTAGGAGGGCCGTCGCCGAGAGGCTGTTAGCGAGAACGAGGGAGGAGGGACAGATAGTAGCAATACGGAGCTACGCGGTATATAGTACAAGGACGAGAACGGCAATTAGATAGGTCTTAGGGTGCGAGGTCGCGTACGTAAGAGAGTTACGGTCTATAGTAGAGCCTTAGTACCGACACCGTATCTCGACGTAAGGACTACTAGTATACTCGCTAGTATTGAAACGGACAGAATAGTATAGCGGTTCGGTACCTCGTGCCGAACGACATCTAGGCCGATTTAGGCGCTCGGACTAGTCCGACCTTACTTTACGGTTAGGCGAGGTATCGCGATAACCTTACTTCGATACGGACCTCGATTCGATACGGACGCGCTTTAGGAGTAGTAACACGAACGAAGCGTAGCCGAAGCTATTATACGGTCGATTGTAAGCGGATACGCACGAGCGGATAAGGGAACGGCGTAACATTAACACGACGTAAGATAATAGCGGGTGCGATATAAGTAAGTTACGGCGCCGATACGGGAGTAGAGTAGGACTAATAAAGATCTAGGCTACCGACGTTAGGGGCGACGTAGTAATGGCAGTAGCTACGGACTAGACTAAAGTTCTAGCGAGCTATAGAGAGACGCTACTTCGAGGCGAAATAGGTATACTCGTAGATCTCGAAGCGGATAAGAAGGCCTTCCTCTCCCTCCCGGACGGAGCTACGACGGACATTAAGGGCATCGAGTAGATACTACTCGCTATTCGCTTATTTCTATCGAGATACTTCGAGGAGACGGAGGATACGGTAAGAGGCCCGGCGTATTATAAGCACGTAAGCCTATACGTAAGATAGCTCGTACCGTATCTCGAGGCTAACTTCGTCCTAGTCGAGTATAGGTATACTATATACCGGGCGACGTAGTACGGTACGGGAGACGTCGTTCGGCTGCGGGCTAAGATAGAGGACTAGCGCTACCTCCTAGGTTTATAGTAAGCGAAGCCGATACTATAGCGTAGTATCTTACGTAAGGCGGCGATATTTCCTACCGGCTAAGTCGCTTTATAGGTAGAAGCGCCGAACGGATATATACTAGTAGAGAATAAAGGGGCTCGCGCCTTAACTACGAGGCGCTAGGAGGGCACTATAGCGTAGAGGTAGGCTACGGAGATTAAGGAGGTCGTCTAGACGCTATATATATAGCGCCGGGGTTTATAAGGCGTACTTAGAGGCGCTCGGGATAGGCTATTCTCTATATAGCCGGAGAGGATACGGGGGACGTTAGCGATCGGAGAGAATAGGGGCGGAGGTAGTATAGCGGCGAGCCGCCCGTAATAGGACCGGTGTAGCGTAGTTATAGTATACTACGTTAAGGCCGTACTCGCTCCCTTAAGCGCCGTAGGTCCCCGCGGCGCGGTAAGTTATAGTTAGAATAATACTACTAGGACAGTCGTTAGCTCGCTAGCCGGTACTATAGTAGCGTAAAGCGGCGGCGCATTACGAGCTTTCGTAGGGCGGGACAGATAGCGCGAGGCGTTACGGATTCGCTCGAGGCGTTTCGGTTTCTCGCGAGGCGACCGATTCGGTCGAGCGGTACGAAACGCCTCGCTCCGAACCGGGCGTTACAGCGGGCCGGTCGAGGGGTTTTCGTAACGTAGGCGTAGTAGTCTATACCCGCGAGGATATAGCCGACGTAGTAAATAACGGTTGCTATCTAAATCCGGATATTAGTACTTAGAATCCGAGGATAACCTATCGTAGTAATACTAGAGCTATAGGAAGGGGTAGTTATAGTATATATTAAGTTACTTAAAAGAGAGAACGATAGATCTAAGGGGGGACCCGGTCTTTATACTACGGAAACCTTATATATATAAGAATTGTTTACGTAAAGTCGTTATTTTACAACTCCGTAGGCGCCGTAGCGGGATCCGATACATTCCGCTAGGAGCGCGCGGGCGCGTACTTTATATAAGGTAAACGACGTATAAAGTTATCGTGTTACTAATATAGATTACGATACTAAACGCGAGGACTACGACGTTACTTATATACGGCGCGGGGATAAGGGGAGGGGGTAATATAAAGGGCGAGCCTTTTCTAATATATAGGATACTCCTATACGGTCTTAGCTCCTCCGAGGTTCTCCGATTCTTATAGGTCGGGATACGGCTAAGATCTTACTCTCTCCTTTATCTAACTTATTAAATACTAAACTATATTAAACCTCTATATATACGTTATTCGCCCGTAATAGAAGGTATCTATACGATTCCTACGCGGCTTATAGCTAGCGACGCTCTAACTCTTCGTTACGATAATATAGCTATAGCCTTCGACATAGTAATTGTTTATTATAACGCTATAGTTATTAGCTTCGACGTAGCTATACGGGAATAGAGCGCTAGCTTCTTAATTGCGACGCTATATTGTTAACTACGACATAGAGGTTCTCGAGTTCTCTACTATCGTATTAATGCGAAAAAGTATAAATCATAAATTTAGGAGGCTAGCGAGGCGACTAGGAGCGGAGGCTGAATCTTAGTAGCGCCTCTACGCGTTCCGGTACTAAGCCCCCGAGTTCGGCTAGCGTTCCCTAAAACCCCGTTCCCTAAAAAGCTACAATACAACGGTACGTTATCTTAGTATTGCTTATTTCTCTCGATTAGATCCCTAGCGAACCGCTATTTACCCGTAGAGAAGAAAAACTCGTGCCAAGTCCTCGTGATAAGTAATATGTCCTAATCCAATCGGAAGCGGAGGCGGGGCGGGATCTATGTATTTCCGTTGTTTAGAGCTATTTTAGGAGGGATCTTATCGAGAGTCTAAGGGTAAACGGGCGTAGCCTTAGTAGGTAGATACTTCGGCGTATATAGAACGCGTCCTAAACTCTTTAATCGCGTATATCGTTACTATTATATAGGACAATTAACACTAGCACTACCGCGTTCGATAGCTATGTACTAGCGCTACCGTAATCGTTCGACATAGAGACTCTAAGAACCCTAACGCCTACGTTATCCTCGCCCTAGCGCCCCCCTCTTAACCTATTCTCGACTCCTATCTTAGACTACCTATCCTCTATAGGCCCTACACTACGCGTCGACTTCGCGGCCACGTAGGGGCATAATTTCGATGTCGATATATGTAATAGGGAGGACATCGACGCGCTCCTAGACGCGTCGTAGAATTAACGCTCTAGGCGGATACGGATAACGACGGCGGAGAAGCTAGAAGAGGTGTAAGCTCTCCTCCTATCGCTTAGATAGAGTCTCCGAGGGTTTCTCGTTACGTAGATTAGGGTATAGGAAGAAGACGGCGCTATAGTCTACCCTCGGTCGTAGAAGTCGGCGGAAGGACGGAGAAAGATACTTCGAACCGTAGTCTAAGATAACGAGTTTATATAGCAGTTAGGGCTCTTACTCTAACCCCTATCGACTGCCGGGATAAGCGCGGACGGTATCGCGTCTAAGCTAGACGAGCTAGTCGCTACGGAGTTCTTCGGTAGGCTAGATAGGGGCTCTAGCGCCACGCTCGAGACTATCGAGCTCGATCGCGTTATAGAGACTATCGCTATAGTCGCGCCTACGTAGTACGTATTCTTACGTACTATACTATCGAACTATCGCGCCTACTAGGTAAGCACGAAGCCTACTAAGGTAGAGAAAGACGTAATGCCGGGCCGTATATTTATAATAACTACTATAGCCTACTACTCGCGGTAGAGGACGAACTCGTCCTATTTTCATACCCTACTAACCTCCTATCTATACGGATCCGGGACTAAGCGGCGTTGTCTCGACCTCCTCTACGGCCTCGGTGTCTACGCTAGCTACTACACTAGCAATCGCACGTTTAATACCGTCGCCGAGGATGTTAGGGTATATAGTTAAGTTATTGCTTCGTCCCTCTCCTCTTCGACCCGTACTATAGTCGTAACGATTACCGGCCCTAGTCTAGTAGAAGTACCCGCCTCCTATTAACTCCTATACCGGTTAGTATTAAACCTCGCTCGTTAGCTACCGATCTAGAAAGTAGTTAACTCCTAGACCTGTCGCGTCGCACGCGTATATACCGGTTAGGTATCTTGAATTCGACCCTCGAGTACGTTGTCTAGTAGAAGTCCTCTCCCGCACTTCCGGAGTCCTACTAACTCCTAACCTAACGACAGCCTTAGCACGACCGTATCCGAGTAGGGACCTACTTTTAGTAACTCCTTCTAACTCCTAATTAGCCCGCAACCGACTGTTGCCTACGAGGCTACTATCCCGGGCGTCTAGCCCCTTACCTGCTTTCTTTCCGCCGCCTTTTATTTACTAACTAACCTCGACCCCTTATAGTATCGACTACCTTCGCTCGCTCGGAATCCTTAGGCCGTATATATATACGACAACATAAACTTTAAGGACAAGATGTACAACGAGATCGCCGGCTACACCGCTACTATAATATACGTTACGACTGCTATTATCGTAGACTACCCCTATCTCCTAGCCCGGGGGCTTATACAATCTATATATAAGCTATCCGTCCCTTTAGAGGTCGACGACATATTTACCGGGCCTAGCATCGTCGGTAATGCCCTCGGCGAGGCTATTACCCGTGGCATTATCGCGAACGCAATACTTAAGGCCTATCCGCACGAGGTCGCGGCTATCTAAGCCCTTAATCTATAGGCGTTCCTTACGATACTATCTATAACACGGCTGCCTATATACAAGACGCGCTTCTAGTAACTCGGCGGCATTCTCGAGAACGAAGGCACTATTACTAGGACGTATATGTTACGAACATCGTAGCATATAACGCGGAAGACTCCGTACGGGCAACTTGCTCCATTAGGCGCCCGTCTTAGCGCATGGAGCTAAACTAGTCACGTAACTAGGGTTGCTCCATTGCTCTATTGCTCTATGTTTATAGAGTATATAAAGTACATAGAGTAGGACAACGAGACACGAATCTCCTTTGTATATATCGCGATAGATCTCTATATAGGCAGTTCGTGTTCAACTTATGTTTCAATCTAACTAAAAGGTCTTCGCATACCAACGCTTAGTAATTTACTTAGAGAGGTTCATTAGGTTCTACTAACATAGAGAGAAGTATTCCTACACCCGTGTCTTGATACTAACTAAGCCTACCGAGCTCTACTACGTCGAGACGACTTTGTCGGATCGTAACACTTTAAACACCCTTAAGGACTTAGTAGTTCTTTAGACACGACATGTCTTCTATCGATAGAAGCGCTAGCACGGCCTCCGCTACACGCTCTAGAAGCGACGACAAGATAAAGGTCGCTAAACCCGACTTCTTTTACGGAGACCGCTATAAGCTCGACGATTAGCTTAACTAGATCCTCTTGTACTTTAAGATAGAGGAGGTTAGAGAGGACAAGTAGTGCCTTACTACTACCTCCTACCTTAGAGGTGAAGCCTAGTAGTAGATTCGACCCCGACTTACCGACAAGTTGCTACGCGACACCGACGTAGAAGAAATCTTTACGAACTTCCGATTATTCCTCCTAAAGATACGCTCTATCTACGGACTTATTAACGACTAGTAAGTCGCGATTCGACAAATCCAACACGTTACATAGAAAGCGTCCGCATCCTAGTACACCGCTAAATTTACTAAATACGCGGCCAAGACTAAATAGGACGACAACGCATTACGTACTATGTATTACCGTAGACTTAAGGACAGTTTAAAGGACGAGCTTATGCGCTACGGAGCAGATTAATCGACGTTACTACGCTTATAGCGAGTAGCAATCGAAGTCGATAATAAGCTCTACGAACGATCCGTAGAAAAACGACACAACTATTAGGACTACGGACGATCTAGCTATGCTACTAACGGCTAGTCCGGAGGCAAGCAACGTCGCGATCCTAATGCCATAGAAATCGACATTATCTAGAAACGTCCTATAAACCGAGGACGGGGTAGAGGACAGAAGGGTAGATATTAAGCCTAAGGGAACAAGCGAGAAGATAGGAAGTACTACAACTATTAGAAGATAGGACACATTACAAAGGACTACCGTAGCCGCAAGGTGCAACTATAGCAGCGTAGGGCTAATACGTAACCTTACGAGGTTAACGTTATAACTAGAACGGACAACGAGTTACCGATCGAAACGACTCGCGACGAATGCGACACTACGGCTTAAGAAGAGCTTAAGTACGCTTAGATGTACTAGACGGCTTGCTACGACGACTTATGTACGACGTATTAGTCCTCTAAGAACAACGAAGGGTATTTCCCTAGCCGCCCGCGTAAGTATCGCAAGGAACTTAACGTTATTAAAAGGCATAGATAGGACACTATTTACGATGACCTCCCTCTAGATAACGAAGTACTAGCATTGCGTCTACTACTACTATAGTAGGCTAGAGACGACGGCTATTACGCCCGAGGAAGGTCTCTACCTCCGCTTATACGAGAGGATACAACCCTATATAACAACTACGAAAACTCTTTAGAAGAAGAGAGCGACACCGAATTAACTAAATAGGCTATAGTACTCTAGAGTACGAGACAACCTAATTACGACTAAATTATAGACCTAGGAGTACTATTAGAGGTCGACGGTTCTACTACCGATTAAGTACTAACGCCGGAAGAATCTAAAGACGAATATTCCGACGACGACGAACTAGACGACAACGAGGTACTTGACTTTATAGTCGATAGACTAGAACTAATCCGACGGATAGTCCTCTACCTAGCCTAACGATTTAAAGAGATATTTCCTAAGATATCCGGGAAGCGACGACTATACCCTTACGAGTTCGAGTAAACGATACTCTAACTACGATCTATATTCTAGACCTATAGACAAATTAATAACCTCGAGGACTACAATTACTTATACGTTCGAGAGGCCGTACTAATAGGAAGTATATTCTATCTAAGCGGAGGATACCTTACGCTAATAGGAATTGCTATCTCTAGACAAATAAGAGATCGCGTATACATCTTTACATAGCGATATAAGGAGATCGAGCAAATCTAGGTCAAATACTAGGACAATAAGATCCTAGAGTAAGAAATAAAACGGCAATGCACGAACTACATATTATAGTAGTCGATTCTACTACTTATACTAAACGGAACGATACCTACGACCTATATAGGAAGGATCTTCTAATATTACCGAGCTACGCTTAAGGGACAAGTTACGATAATATAGCACTAAGGAAGGATTACATTTAGATCTAAGGGTAGACCCCTTAATTAGGAAATCTACCTTAACGACACTAGGACCTCCGCTACACAGTCAAAAAACTAATAAGACCCGTCGATAAGAGTAGATTACGGGAGCTTAACAACACGAATGCTTAGACGACTTTAGTACTAGTCTTCCGTACTAAATGTATTGTAGATAGACACCAAACTTACGCTATAATTAACTCCGGAGCTAGCGGAACATTTATATTATTATAGTTTGTAAACTACTACGGGATCGCTACCCGAAAGAAGAAAGACGGCGGATACGAATTTACGGCCGTCGATGGCTCGTTACTACCCGACGTAGATAGTAAGACAATGCTACTATAACTAATCTTCTAATAGTACTACGAGACGGTTGTCCTAGATGTTGTGCCTATAGCTAGGCATAATATCGTTCTAGGTACTCCTTAGTTAGAACGACACAACCCTTATATCGAATAGAGGAAACGAGTACTTACCTTTAAGAGATGTCTTTACGTTATCGACATTAACCCTTTACATCGGTAGAGTTCGGTAAAGGATAAGGGAAGGACGGACATACAACTCCGCTAACCGACAACGACGCTATAGTATAGCTTAAGTTCGATAGACACTAGTAAGGTCCTATAGGGTTACAAAGTTAGAACTAATAAAGGACACGACGCACCTTCGGAGATCCCTAAAGAATTCTAAAGATGGAAGCGACTCTTTTAGGAAGAGATAGGGCTCGACGCCTTGCCTAAGTACTAACTATAGGATTACAAGATTAGACTCTAGCCTAATAAGGATCTACCGTAGGGACTACTTTACGTACTATTATAACGAGAACTAGAAGAACAACGCAAGTAGATCGACAAGTACTTAGCTAAGGGCTAGATACGCAAATCCTAGTTACCTACGGCCTTACTAGCGATGTTCGTTCCGAAGAAACTAGACAAGCTACGGATAGTTATCGACTATAGACGACTTAACGCGATCACGATCAAGAATCGGTACCCGCTACCGAACATCGAAGAAATAAAGAATAGGCTTACCGGAGTACAATAGTTTACTAAGATCGACCTACGCGACGCCTTTTACGGCATACGCATAGCCGAAGGCAAAGAATAGAAGACCGCCTTTAGAACACGCTTTAGACTCTACGAGTTCTTAGTAATGCTATTTAGTCTTACTAATGTACTAGCTACTTACTAGGAAATTATTAACGAAACGCTTCGATACATCCTCGACATTATCGTTATTGCCTATGTAGACGACCTACTAGTGTTTATAAAGGGCAGCCGAGAACAATATATTAAGGATGTCGATACCGTCTTCAAACGACTAGACAAGGTAGGATGCCGAACCGTACTAGAAAAATGCAAATTCTTTAGGAAGGAAGTTAACTTCCTCGGATTTATCGTTAGCGTCAATAGGATACGCATGGACCCCGAAAAGATTACGTCCATTATAGAATAGCTAGCTCCTAAAACAGTTAAGGACGTCTAGGCATTCCTAGGACTTGCAAATTACAACCGCAAGTTTATTTAGGACTACTCCAAGATCGCTACGCTACTTACGAACCTTATAAGGAAGGACGTCGTGTTCAATTAGGGAGTAGACTAGGAAAAGGCATTCCGACGCCTTAAACAAGCAAGCGCATCCGTACTAACACTAGCTATGTTCGACCTAAAGAAGAAAGTCATTATCGAAATCGACGCATCCGATTTTGCTATTGGGGCTTGCCTTACTTAAGAAGACAACGGCAACCGACACCCTATTGTATACTTCTTAAGGAAGATGTTACCGGCGGAATAGAACTACGAAATCTACGACAAAGAGCTACTAGCAATCGTCGTAGCATTACGCCATTGGAGAATATACTATAAAGGAGCAACCGGACTAACTATCTACTCGGATTATAAGAACCTATAATACTTTACAACTACTAAGGATCTTTCGAGACGACAATGTCGATAGTTAGAGCTACTCGGACAATACTAGTTCGACATTATATACACCCTAGGCAAGGACAATAGGCGCGCCGACGCACTAAGTAGACGAATCGACTACATAGAAGATACTTCGTTAAAACTATAACGAATCCTTAAGATTAATAAGGATAGTAGCTTAAGCGTAGACGCTTAGGAGTTTAATGCTACCTTACAAATACTCCGCGATAACTAAGAATAGTTCTTAGTCGAATATAGGAAGTTTAAGGTACTACCCGGAAAAGAGGACAACTACATTCGAGATTACTATAACGGACCGACACTCGGCTACCCTAGGATTGCTCGAACTATAGAACACGTACGACGCAACTTCGTGTTCCCCGATATAAGACGAAAAGTCTCTAAGTACATTAAGCGATGCGACAGCTACAATAAGAACAAGGCCTCGCGGCACGCTAAGTACGGAAACCTAGAGTTCCGCGAACTACCTTAGTAGCCTTAGGACGAAGTTACGATGGACTTTATCGTTAAGCTTCCTAAGTCCAAGGACCTAGTGCTAGGAATACAACACGACTCTATACTAGTTATAGTCGATCGACTTACGAAATACTTACACTTTATCCCTTATAGCGAGTCTATTAACGTAGAGCAGTTAGGCTACCTCGTGCTTAATAGACTTATACGCTACTATGGGATACCGATAGTCTTTATTACGGACCGAGACAAGCTCTTTACATCTAACTACTAGAAGACGCTCGTCGTAGCTATAGGAATCAAGCATAAGCTATCTATAGCTTTTTACCTATAAACGGATAGACAAATAGAACGAAGTAACTAGTCGCTCGAAGTATACCTACGATACTACGTTAACTATACGTAGGACAATTAGGTCTTACTATTGCCTATAGTACAAATCGCACTTAATAACAACGCTTCCGAGACAACTAGACGAACACTATTCTTCGCTAATTATAGCAAGAATCCGAATCTGTTTATAGAACTACGACTTAGGCTATAGACCGACAGGGCCTTAGCTAACTCTAGATTACTTAAGGATATCTATACTACGATACAACAAGCAATTACTAAGTCCTAGAATGCCTTAACAAGTAGCCGACATAAAGACTTAAAAACGGCACCTCTACTTAAGAAGGGGGATAAGGTGTACCTCCTTACGAAGAACCTTAAAATACGACGAGGTACAAAGAAACTAGATTATATAAAGGTCGGGCCATTTTTAGTCGACGAACAAAGAGGCAAGGCTAGCTACAAGCTTAGCCTACCTAAAGATGCTAGGATACACCTAGTGT